>JAAAKL020007334.1:0-16989 GCA_010016065.2 Carybdea cf. marsupialis auct. non (Linnaeus, 1758) | reverse complement strand
GGACAATATGTGGTGGGGGGGGGGGGGGGGCGGGGGGGGGGGGGGGGGGGGGGGGGGGGGGGGGGGGGGGGGGGGGGGGGGGGGGGTTAAAACTCTCATTGCCTTACCTCCCGCAATCTCCTCTGGCTAATCGCCCATGGGTTGCAGATGAAAGTTTAGTGGCTATGATATTATCCAAGTATGTCTGAAACTCTAAATTGGAAACCACTTCTGGAACTGGGCTTTTAGCAGAAGAGCCTAATTAACTTGGGCTCATTACTCTTAAAAATGTTAAAATGTCTGCTGATTGTTCATTTCTCACGCAACCTTGTCAATACATTTATTAAATTTGGTTTCTAAGTTGTTGGTAGCAGGCCCATAGCTAGGATGTATCAATGAATAATACAGTAGTGGCATAGCAGTAGAGTGTCATGCTCACAATCTGAGGGTTGTGAGTTCAAAACGACCCTGAGCTTGGCTGCCACAATCACGGAGGTACTGTGCTTGTTTACTCTAGTGAAGTGGGAAACAATATTTAGAGAGATAGGACAGAGTGGGGACTGCAAGCACAAAGAGCATGAACAACATGGATAGAAGGGGGAAAGTAACCATATTCCTAGTAGTGGCTTCGGCCTTAAGCAGGGTTAAATAAATAAATAGATAAATTTTTTAAAAAATACAGCAGTGGAACAAGATGTCTTTGCAGGGGGGGGGGGGCAATGCAAATATTGTGATGTGAAACCCTATATACCAAGCCATACAAATTTTCTGTATCCTGGGGGCAAATGTTACTGTCTACTGGCTACGGGCCTGGTTGGTAGGTTCCCCTTGAGACATGTATAGCAAATGACAATTTTTTTCAGAAAATGCTGAATATTTTGAAACCCACGTCAGCATCAGTACATTGGCACTGCTCCACTTGAAAGTGGGGGTTTCCTCCAGTTTCTGTAATGTGTGATGGCAGTACTTCTCATTGTTTTAGCATGGATGAGGGCAACATCCTCTGAAACATTAGGTTTCCATGCTACATGTTATAATGGCTAACTAACCTAATAAAAAGTGTCCTGGGAGTGGCTGATATTAGACTAAAAATGTATGCAGTTACGGTAACCACTAATTTATAGCACTATCTTAACATCCTCCTTCCTTTAGAAAACAAACTATGTACTGAAATGTAACTAGAAATTTTAAACTAGACTGTGATTAGTCACAATAGAAAATTTGAACTAGAACTGACAACAAAACTTGACTAAGAACTGCATCATTGTAACATTACCTGTAAGCATAAATATGGTAAGTTTTAAGGTCATATTATCGAGCTTAGAATTCTGAAAACTGTTACCACGTGTTTTGAAACATGTCTTTCATCCCAATTTGTGAAAGGATATCATGCCTTGGTTCTGTTGGCACATCTATTGCTTGTTGAACAATTGATTTATGAGTCACTAGGATATGAAAACCGTGTTTGCCAGCCACTCTATTTTAAAATCAGAGCAGCCATTTTCTATCCCCAACCGGATGTAGGCTGGTAAGCCAATGTAAATATAGATAGATTAAGCCTCCATGTTGACTGAATTGCATGTAGTGAGTTAGAGCTTAAAATACCTGTTACAACCAGACACTATGTTTGCATCAAGTCTGCTGATACACTCTACCTGGTCTTTGAGTGCTGCACTCTCATACAAAGGTGTAAACATACACAGACAGTTATTACAAATGATTAGCTGAACTTTTGTAGATCTGTAAGGTATGATTTGTCATAACATCTCTTGAAACATCTTTAAGGAGCATGACATTTTACTTTAAATATTGTCATCACAGTTTACACTATTTTCTGTGCTTCAACTTGGTATGAATGACATTGATAAAATTAAGTTTGACTTTTTCACTGGTTGAGGAACAACTGATGCAATTTTTATCATTTGTTAACTCCAGGAGGAATTCCTTTCCACAAATATGCTCTATACTATGTTTTATTGACCTGTCAAGGCTTTTGGTAAGGTATCCACGAATGTGATTTTGATTGTCAATGAGGAAATTAGGAGTGATATTCACTGCTTAGAGGATGCACAGCAGTACAAAAAGCTTTGACCATGTAAATGGTCAGTCCGATGAGATTTTTGTCATTAAATTAGGTGCTCACCAAAGTCTTGCGTTTAACATTCTATTATTCATTCCTGCTTTGGAGCCTTGTTAAAGGTGTTTAGATAAGGTGTGCCTTGGGAACCACTGTATGCCAATGACTTGGTGATATTGTTGCTGAATCCCTGAAGCAGTGTATCAAACGTTTATGCTTAGAAGTTTGGTTTGACGAGTAAAACAGTATGTGTCAACAAGAAAAACAAAATTTATGATTTCAGACATTGGACTTAGTTAACTTTGTGATTCACATAATCGCCCTTGTGTTGCTTATCAAAGAGTTGGTGTTAATTCTATTTGTTGCTTGCTTTGTTCTTTATGAGTCCATATAAGATGTAGTAGCCTCTCTGGCAGGTTTAAAAACTCACCCTCCCATATGTCTATCATACATGTTATCATACTTTTAGACCATTTGATGGAAGGAGGATTGATAAGGCTTTGTTGGATGGGGAAAAAATTGATGTTGAACATTCTATTTGTTATCTTGGTGACATTATGTGCATAAGGCGAGTGTGCTTTTGCTTCAGTGGCCACCACTAGGTGCTCTATTGCATGGGAGAAGCTTATGGGTTTTCTTCCAATTTTGATATCTAAGCATGTCTCATTAAAGACTCATGGAAAGCTTCACTCCTGTGTTGCTTGGTCTGCCATGTTGCATGGAGGTGAGAATTAGGCAGTAACAGTTGGTGCTATGCAACACCTTCTGCAACACCTGATGACACACTGAATTTGCGGGACAAAGTTCTCTGACAGAGTTCTCATCAACTCTCAGCCTAAATGACTCAAGTGCTGTGACAGATTCCAGTCATCTTCGATGGTATGGACATTGTGCATTTCTACCATCTCTGAATTTAAAGTGCATAGGAAACGCCGTGGGAATCACGGCAGACCTACATAGACTTGGTGCAGCTGATTTGAAAGTGACTTGTGCTAGTGCAAACTGCTTGATGAAAGATGGACAGAACAGAACAGAACAGAGAAGAATAGCTAGTTGACTGCTGCATATCCCAGCTGAAACACTGATAACAGTATGATCAAAGCTAAGGATAGTAAGGTTTCACAAACTGAAGCTCCTTGGTTGGCTGGGGCATGTCATGCATTGACATTTTATTGGATCACTTTCACTCCATATTTACATGACCATGGAAAACAATTTACAGCTTCTTGCTTGTTGGTATTGAGTACTATGTTTTTATCAGCACAACGTTTGTGAAATGTATGGAGTTCCCTGTCATAGTCTTCCTGGATGTACATCTTAGTTTGACTACAATCAACTATGATGATGTCATCTATTACACAAAAGATACAATCAAGGCTGCCAAGTGCTTGGCTAAGTCAATGCTGGTATGTTTTACTGGTGGCTTGTGACATTTACACTAGTTGATAACATTACCAGGCATCTTTAAAACAACTACGAGGATTGTCCTACCTCCATGTTGTATATTCAGCACATCATATTATTTTGTTTTGGGAAAAATTAAACCTGTGCATAGTTTTTGTTGTTTTAAGACATAGTATTAGCCATTTTACTGTAGAAATATGGGCAAGTACGAATTTAGTTTTAGTGATGATCTTATAAGGCACATGTAAAACTTAACATTCTTACATATATATTCATCAATATATTCCATTATTGTTGGCCTTTGTTTAGGCACACATTTCATCATTTGGGATTTTATAATTTAATATAGCATTTTGAGATAGCCACTGTGTATTTGAAACTTTTTAAACATATCTTACTGTTTTTATTCTATATTAACTATCAGAACTCAACTGTACAGTTTCCAGAAGAAATAGAACTTAGAGAACACCTTGGACAAGAGCAAATTTTTATATTTCTTACTGTCATAAAAGGTTATATGCAGTCACCAAGTTCAACTGGAAGTGGTATTAATTATCCATCTGGAAAGTAATAACGGTCATTACCATTTAGACAGTATTTCAGCTCAACCTTCAACAAAATAGATTTGTGTATGAACTTATGTTAAAATTCTTCCAGTAAAATACCTTCTAAATTGATACAACAGTATAACATGTAGCAGAACATAACCAAAAACAATGTCGCTTGAAACAGCATTTATAGCTATCTTTGGGCATTGCACAGTACCTTTACTTCCAGTTGGTGAAGTAATCCTTCTAGGTTTTGAACGAATGTCATAGATGATGGGCCACTGAAACCATGGTATCCTAACATCAGAGAGAAACATATAAATATACATATTAACTTCCTTTCAATTTAAACCAATACGACAAGAATTTTCCTTGTGATGTTATTCAGGGTAGATATCTTACACTTCTAAGGCAGAAGATGGGGTATATCAAAGGCTTCGTATGACCATTTCTATTTCTAAAATGTCTGGCTGCTGTTCATTTAGTATGCCATACATTTTGTAGCCTGGTTACTCTAGTTTTCAAAAATGTAAAGCATACCAACATCATAGAACTTTAACAGTTTAAACTTCCTGCAACTTTCACCACTAAAAAATTGTTATGAAGTTTACTGAAATGGTAGCTTAGTGTTTTCTATTCACATGTTTTTTCTGGCTAAACATACAATATGAAAGCATTGAATTGCACCCTGAAATATAATATACTTTACTTCTTCTGATGCAACATTTAAGAAGTATTTCACATATACTCACAATTTCCTTTATTCTTTAATGCAATGAATCAAGCTTGCCCAACTGTGAACACCTTCTGACAAGACAATAACTCCATGGGCTATAACCAATCCAGGCCACCCATTACAACATTACTCCTATAAAAACCATTTTGAAATGGTTTTTAGTTTACCTCAAGTTTCTAGTACAAGGAAGATGATAACATCTGGGCCACAGATATCTGTGGGCTTCACATTTTATGCACTTTTATCAAAAATTGGTTTTTATTCAATAATTTAAAAATAGCCCCTGTGATATCCAATTAATACCTCAAAACAGCTGTGATGGTCAAGCATAAATGACTTTATTTGTAATAAGTGAGAATTTTGGTTACAATTTATGGTCATTGCTTTTGTTCAATCTTCCATAATGAGTAGGCCTAAGTGAGGCAGCACCTAAGTTTCAAATACTTAGTGTTAAGTTAACAAATGAACTTGAGAAATAGAACTGATAGTAAAAAATGGAGCCTAAAATTAGCATCATGCATTCTACCAATAAACCTAGGGTTAACACCAATATTAAGAAAGTCTGCTTTCCCAGTTACTTTGTAACATTAATTTCTGATATATGACATGTGGACATTGATATCGAGATCTATATATTAAATGTTGACTAGCTGTCTTGCATCATGTGACTTGACCACAGAAGGACTGTCATTGAGCCCATTAATCAGTCTACATCCACTGAAAGTCAGAAGATATTATCATGACGTAAGGATAAAAAATGCTCTACTTTGAAATGATATTACAGAACTCAAAGTATATGGATGCAATAAACAGTATTTGGGTAGAATAGAGACTTTCAATGCCAACAAAAATTCTCCATTACCTGAAATGTAGACCCTCTGCATAAACACCCTGCTGAATACCACCAATTCTGCTAAATATAATGGCTCGGTGACCTCCTTCCACTAATGAAAAGAAATGAGTAAAGGGCAATTACATAACTGAATACAGATATATATCCTTTTATAGTACCTGGTCTTGATGTAAACCTTTTAAACAGCAGATCTGTAGTAACAATAGGAATGGAAATTTTTGTAGTTTTCGATTGCTGTTTTGTAACACACTTGCCGCATATTGTATGAGCAGAATATTACCCTGAAAGCCCACTGGTTCTTTCAACTAGATCCAAGGTACTTTGACACACTCTTAAAATTTTAAAATTCTGCTACCACATCAATACTTCTGATGGGGCCATAACAGCTTTTAGGACTATGTTTTATAATTGTAAGGTAGTTACTCTTGTGTATTGACAACATGGTGTAGCAGAGGTAGACATTTCTAAACAGTTTGTACCCTTTAGTGAAGTCAGGCTCTGATCCCTTCAGGAAAGGTTGGTCCCCAGTATAGTCAGGATGCACAAGCCAATGAAATTGCACAAACAAAATGTTCTTTGTCTCTGCCAAAGGGACTATAGTAAAATGCATCCAAAAGAGCACAGATATGACACAATATGACTTAGGGTATCAAAATCAGTTGTTATCGGTGTCTTTTCTTTTAACAGGGGAAAAAAGGCAACAGGATATCTTACCTTGATCATATCAACTGATCAGTGAAACAATAAATGGTATCCTGGCTACAGTGTTTAGATAACTGCATTAAGGACAGTGTTTAACTGAGAAATTTAAACTGTTCACGAGCAGTAGTAGACTTGATACTGTCCTCAGAAGCAAATTTATTGCAGTTCCAGATGATTTCTTATCATCAGATTACCGCTTTCATTATAATAATTAGATGGTTATATGGTAAATTTTCACATTATCTATTTATCTGTTGACTTGCAGTTACAGCTGACATGAGTCATGGCTGTGAACTTTGTTATTGTAGTACTGTATGGTAAGTCTGTGAAGTAATGAAGATCATAATGTAAGCAAAGTTATGTCAGAGAATCAACTACAAACATCATAGGAAAGTGAACTCCAGTTTTCACACTAAGACAAAGTGAGATAAGTCTTATGTTTAGTCCTGTTTTATCTGAGTTTCAGATTCATGTTTTATGCAATGTAATAAAAACCAAATTGGTTACATAATATAATCCAAGTAGCAGCTTTCACACCAAATATCACTATACCAGATATTGCAAGTTTCTCTAGGATCTTCACTTTGCAAGTATTCTCATTGATATCTATTCCAGTCCATAGAATTATAGTCTTTAATACGTCGTTCTGACTAGGCGGTGTACGTATGCAATGCAACAAATGACCATGTTAGGGGTGTGTGAAAATGGCTAGGGTCAAAGAAACCCTGAAGAAACAGTAGCCTGACAACAATTTGATTTAATTACTGTGCTGTCTAGTGTTGCATTGATAATGAATATTATATGAAGATAAACGGGAACATGGAAAACACTCGGCCTATAATAGACAGCCAGCTGACTGTACTGAACACAAAACATTTAAGAAGTGAGGGGCAGCTCAGGAATATTGCAATACTGAATACTGACCACAGCCACTGCTTTGGCTGTGGGTAATATGTGGGGAGTGGGAAAACCCCACCCCCAACCATTCAATGGCACAGACCCATTTTAAGCAATTCCATGCCTGCTGCACTTAACAAAAAATAACTAGATAGGCCCACTACTAGAACATTACGCTAAAAAAAATAGTCGGATTATACAATCAGTCTATCATCAATCACCTGTCTCGGTAAAAGAAAACTGATTGTAGAACCTGCCCTACTTTAACTCTACATTATTCGAAGCAAACTTCATGATCACGGCAAAGGAATTCCGAAAATGCGTTCGATAGTGTACCCTACCTGTGTAGATCGATTCCTTTATTCCATAAGCTAATGCTCCAGCTCCAATCAATAACTTTATTCCAGTACCAGCACCACGTGGTGCCTTGCCAAGACGGCTAGCAAGGTCTTGAAACTGTTGGGCCATCCCTGATAAAATTTACAAAATCAACTGCCCTCCAAGATCAACTTCAGTGACATCCAGATTTCATCATGTGCGTAAAAAAGTATAATGAAACCGAGGTTGTATGAAAATGTCTAGTCTGTTATGTAATCCTCATAAAATTTCCTTCAGTGGAGTTTATAACACAACACGAGGACTGGTCTTCTTATTTATTATGGAGTATTTCTAGACACCAAATTAAGTTTTTATTAGTTTCAGGCAAGGTGGAGATTAAAGAGGCGATTCCATTGCTTTCATTTTATCTTCTATGTTGTACAAGTTTATACCTCCCGTATGATTGTGTAGCCAAGCTGTCATCTTGTCAATACTTCTGGCTGTTATTATTTTTAGCTGCTTTTTTAGCCAAGAATAGTTTAAAAATCAATGGATGCTTATTGTGGATAATTTGATTTGTGGCCCAAATTGAAATTCAGGAAGAAAATAGTTGTTAAAGTTTTAGTGCTTTCAGTCGGTGCTGCTATATTCTGATATATTGACTATATTTGTTCTTTACCTGTTACTGCAATGAACACAGCGTTACTCATCAATAGTCTGTGACGAACTGTCGAAAGTGATGGCACTTTGTGTTCTTCATCAGGAGTCAGCAAACCACAGTTTTCCTCGGCCATGGCAGATGAAAGCACTGACCAGTCCAGTAAGGAACAGCTGCCCACATTTATCATGTGAATAGATGACAATACTGAGACCCAGGAGACGTTATGAACTTATGACAGATCGATGACATCATTGCCAGTAGTATCGTAGCAGTAATGAAATACACTTTGAACCGCGTGAGTCTGACGATGTCACACTATCGTTACTAGTGTTACGAGGAAGCAAGTAACATGAGTGGGCAAGATCGGGAGTGGTAAAAGCAAAGCAGCTGCAGAATGAGCTCGCTTTTAGTTCACATACTCCTATTGCCATGTACGGAATCTAGGTTTCATTTACATCAATTTATTAGAAACGTTGCTCTTTATACAGTATCTGCCATTTTTAGACTATATTCATAGTTTAGACAAAATTTCTGAACACAGTGTCATTATATATTATAGGGGACTGATAGGCGCCATCAATGGAGCATTTGACGCTTAAATAGTCCGTGATATCACACCGTAACATGAATGAACCTATGGATGAACCTGCTCAGCAGGCAGCTAAGTGGGGAACTCTGAGCTGGCAATGATAACTATAACAAAAATGTTTCGATGAAGGCTAGTCAACTGTGTGCTTAGCTGTCTTGTGTTTCTTGCTGTTTGGCATTTTTGTCCTATATATATAAATATATTGTGTCCGATATTTTTATTATCTGCATTCTGTGTTGCTTTTGATTTAATGTATCCTGTTTTGTGTCCTGTGTTCCGTAATTGTCTTTTTGTATGTCGTTGTTAAATCAGAGACGACTCTAAACCTTGCATCTTTGTTTCCAATATCGCTCATAACTGGGATATTTCTTTAAAATGGTAGAAAGTATGTCCCTTTCCGGTCACAAGTTTAGGCAGCTTTCTTTCCTCACTTAAAAAATGTTCATTTGTAGACTATTATTTTCTGTAATGTACTGTTGTTATCTCAATCTCTCTTTACAAGTGGTGAAGGATGCATTAGATTCATTCGTTGAGGTTTCCAAACGTCTCAAAAACTCGCCATAACGCGGTGGTATTCTTGAGAAGATAAAGGAAGAAACGGACCCAAACACCATGCATTTAGAGTCCTTTGCCCTACACGATGGGCTGTGTGGTCCACTCGCTCAAGTCTGTCCTCTACAACTACGGCACGCTGCAGGAGCTATGGACTATGCCTAAGGGCTCTACGACTGATCCTGGTATCAATAGGAGGAAAAAAGGCCGATAGGCACAGTTCAAGATATTTCCCTATCTTCATGGCGTCTTCCTGGGTTACCTGACTCTAATAAAGACAGACAATCTCAGCAAGAAATTGCAGTCCCCAGTCTGCGGAAGGTGGCAAATCAATGGTTAGGAAAATTTTTGTCACGCCCAAGACATTTAAAATCAATGCCGAGTTTAAAAATTCTTGGCAAACGGGTCATGCAAAGAGGTGCAATGTTGAGCCACAACTGCCACGCCGCCGCAAGCAATAAATACGCTCTGGAAGCATCACTTCAAAGCCTGAGTTCTTTAATGATGTGAAGTTGCTCTACCAATTCATTTACTGTGAAACTATTGATCTCACCATAGACTTCATCCATGACCACTTTGCCCAGCTAGGTCTTAAGATCTATGAAAACCTCAAGGGTCTCCCGATCAAAGTTATAGATGACGGAGAATGGAAAGACTGGTCTTAAGCAGCTATTTCATTTTACGGTCTGACTGAGCACTAATATATGGAAAATGGAACTGATGAAGCTGATAGCGAATCGAAAAACAATAGGTTGTTGGTGGAGGTGAGAATTCGGGATCGACTTCCTGGATTGTCGATTTAACTATCGCACTACGTAGTGTAGTGGTTTAGTCGCCGTTTTCGGCGTGGAAGATCCTGGGTTCCATCCCCGTCAGCGCCGTATGCATTTCGTATCAATTGAGTTCTATACATGTATTCCATGATCGCTCTTGTGTCTGGACTGAGTACTTATATATGGAGAATGGAACTGATGAAGCTGATAGCGAATCGAAAAACAATAGGTTGCTGGTGGAGGTGAGAATTCGGGATCGACTTCCCGGATTGTCGACTTAACTATTGCACTATTTAGTGTAGTGGTTTAGTCGCCGTTTTCGGCGTTGGAGATCCTAGGTTCCATTCCCGCCAGCGCCGTATGCATTTCATATCAATTGAGTTCTGTACTGTGTATTCCATGATCGCTCTTGTGTCTGGACTGAGTACTTATATATGGAGAATGGAACTGATGAAGCTGATAGCGAAACGAAAAATATTAGGTTGCTGGTGATGGTGAGAATTCGGGATCGACTTCCCCGATTGTCGATTTAACTATTGCAATATTTAGTGTAATGGTTAAGTCGCCGTTTACGGCGTGGGAGATCCGAATCCCCGCCATCACCGTATGCATTTCGTGTTTACTGAGATCTATGTTATTTATTTCATGATTGGTATTGTGTTTGTCAGAGTAGATATTTACAGAGGTGTTTTTCGTGAGGCGTCTTGTTTGTTTGCTGGAAGAAACACTTCAAAAGTACAATGTGCGACTTTCACCAAGTAGAAATGGGTCTACAGGATAGAGGAAAGGTGATCCCTGAACTCTTCGTCGTTCCATTCATAAAACAAATATATATGTACCGATGTGTTCCTGTGCTGTATCTACGGCTGCGTTTCCAAAGTAACGGATAACTTATGACACTGGACTGGCCTTCTAGCTATACACTACATCTATGGTAACAAAATTCTTACGTGAATGAAAGTTGTACCAAAGTTACCTGGTTGACTTAGGTACGGCCTAAATTCTACATTCAGTGCTAGCGGATACACTCTCCTGTTGGAAACCTCTTTTTTGAGAAGGCGATAGCGTTAAATCAGAAACCAAACTAACGTCGTTATGGAAACATCAGGCCTGACGATAGGAATATCCGGACACAGCGAATGTGTGTATCGCGACTGGAAACTTATAACTGATGCATAAGGATATATGCAGGGCACGCGTAACCGGGAAGGGGACACGACCTTCACAATTATTTTGCTAGTTAGCTAATACCAGTTCTTTTGGTTAAAGTTTTCTTTTCTTCGGTTAAACCTGACCTCGCCACATAACCCTCCTAAACATTGGACCTGATATCTGTTGCCTAAATTAAACATGATATATTTAGTTCACGAATATTTACTCGAGCACAGACTAATAGGATACTTCAGATTGAGGTTAAAATTTAATAAAAATTACAAAATGTTTTCCTTATTGTATTATTAGTGTTTAGAATGATCGAGAACGATATTCTTAACAGAAGACGAGATCATCCTTTTTTAAGTTTAAAGAAATCATATTAAAAGCTAATTTCTTTAATTCATTGTTTCATATAGTTCATTTTTGAGCTAGTTGTGGCAAAATATCTTAAGTTGAGCTTCTGCTCAATTCCAGTCCTGAAACCAGACATTCCAAAAAACCGTTAACAGTTCTGTATCATTGAGAAGAAAATATTTGAAAGAAGTAGATATAAACATGCAAATGGGACTATTTCAAATCTTCTGTTCTTGATAACACTTCGCGACTTTCAATGGGCTCTGGGCAGATCGACGGACCGGATGGTAGTCCTTCCAGTATCCAAAGATATATACAGCTACATGTCAAGGGCTACCGGTGGAGGATTGGGGGCTGATGTGGGGACCAGAGAAATAGAGAATGTTATAGCCATGGCCCCCTTTGTCGATTGTTAAAAAAACCTCAGCGAATGCGTGAGTAACTGATTCGAGTCCTGATGGTGACATTTCATCTATCGTCTCCTATTTCTTAAGTATCTTTTCAAATCTAGTCATAGGTTTCCATATCTATTTCCTCTACTCCTACGTTTAAACATTAGCAGGGGGTTCGGTGTCAAAAAAGCTGGCGAAGCGCTTTTATCATGTAAGAAACGAAAGACCCGAAAGGAAAAAATATAAAAAGGAATTCTGACAAAAAGTAGGCATTTGTATGTCACCTCTTGATATTTCTATGATCACAAAGGCGTACGATTTCTTACGAAGATATCAATACATCAAGGCGCATATCCCCAACATGGGATACCATAGAATTACAGAAGAATCACCTTATATTATGAAGGTCTATACTCCAACCTCACATGCATATCCGGTACAAAATAATATCAGCATAATATTACAATACATTAGTCAAATCTGAAACAATAAAAAATTTACTCATATGAGCTGTTCATATTTCAAATCAAAATAATAAAGTTTTTTTATCTACCAAGTAAGATCCCATAATCGACTTTAAACCCATATTAAACGAAAGGAGACAGAAAAAAGGTTGCAAAATCTAGTCAATGGGGCCTTGCATCAATCTTCAACGGAAAATCGAGTGACAATGTTCCCCAAAGGTGACAAAACTAGGATCATATGTACCTGTTAGCATACATGAGGCGTGCGCCCTATTCAGATCGACATAGCGTCCTCAATGGCGACGGCCAGGACCAACGCGTCTGCTCGGAAATACTTGACCTTACTTTTAAATCACACTATTCATAATACTTGCACTTCCTCCATATTAACAAGGCACAATCCCCTTTAAGATAAACAACAATTACCATCTTTAGCACTTGGTCATTGTTAGGGCCACCAAGAATTACATCCTTCGATCAGATATGGTAGGCTACCTTGAAGATAACTAGCAAAGCGTGTCTGTTAGAACAGAAAGCACACTTGTGTGCTTCTTAAATTGGATTAGCAACGCTGTGATTTTACTTTTTACCAGGTTTAACAGTTTTAGTGGCTCACGCACATAAACCCACTCAGTATTGTTACATTTAATCAAAAACACAATTCAATAAGTCGGCACTTTCTAAGATTCCTCGAGATTGCAACAGTCATGGGCGTAGATTATGGAGGGCCGGGGGCTTTCCCTCCGCACTTTTCTGGGTAGAAGAACAACAGCTGCTTTATCCCCCCCCCACTTTTGAGCCCAAAAATGTCAAATTGTCCACGTTTAGGCCTAATCCTTTTGTCCCCACCCCTCACATTCTTACAGCGATCTGCGCCCATGACTACAGTACGTTATATGTAGGCTTTGAGGTGAAGATAATGTCTTCGATGACTTACACCTGTTTCAAGTGAATAGAAATACGTTTGCAGTTTTTATAGTGCTTTAGTACGTAACCTGTAAAAGAGGACTTTAGCCACGAATACTGCCTCTCACAACTCATCCGTTCTCCAAATCGTGACAGTTACAATAAATTTGTGCTGTATAATTCCATTACGACATTGACCCCCATGCAGCATGGAACGAATTAAAAGTCAAATGTGGTCCATACAATTCTGTCAGCCATTGACTGTCTACATCTAAGTTTCCTTCACTTCACGTCGCTTGAAACGGAGTTTCTTGTTGTGAAAGCCGTGGCAGGCAAATTTGTTCCTAATAGGGCATCGCCCACGAACTAAAAGTTCGATGTATTTCTTCCAATTTGCATTCCCTGATTTCACAATCTATAACAGGGATAAGAGCCTGCGCTGGTCACGTATTTTTAATATTAACTTGTAAACAGGTATGGCTAGATACAAGTGTAAACACTTACGAATGTTGTTAAGTACATGGGAGACTCAAAACGTATTAAACAGGATTCAGAAAATACTCAATTTTACCCGGTGCGTACAAGAATAGGCACATAGTTACCCTTAGTGAGAAACTCATACTAGTTGTCTCACTGTCTTTTCAAAGGCAAAATAAAGGTCCGTTCCGAGTTCCTGTTAAGCACAAATCAAAGAATTTCACCCACCTATGTCTTGACACATTTCAGTAAATTAACTTCTTCATGTTCTGCATTTGCGGAGTTAATTTCATTTTCAAACAGAATTTAATTCGTAATTTATTTGAAGATATTAATGTAGTTATCTATCTTCGATTTGTTTTTCTGAGAAATACACTCGGCGATCCATACAATGTTGCGACACTCCTGTTCCTTGAGCTTGACGTAGGCATAGAAGACACCAAAGTGGAATTGCTGCATGAAGGCAGTCACATTCATGTGAACCTATGGGAACATGGAAGGTACACACAAGTTATAACTTCAACATCTCAAAACAAACAAACTAACAAATATAGTGAAGATAGAGGCTTCTAGAAGAAAACACTTGATTTGTAGTGTCTAGCGGCAAGACAGGCTTAACCGCCTTATAAGTCGGAGTTATAAACCAAACAAAAAATAGTGCAGTACGTCGTAGGAAGGTGAGGTGTAAAGAGTCATAACCTAATCTTACGATATGAAAACGGTCTCACTCAAGCGAACTTAATACCTTTTTTTCAAAAAAAATTAATCGGATCCTGTGTACCTGGTTTTCATCAGTCAAGGTCTAGCATCTAGATTCTAAGCACCCGAATCGATTTTATCAGCCCCACGAAATGGTCTAACATCAAAAAATTTTAAAGGTCGTTGTGTCCATCGAAACCGATATAGTCCGACTAATTCGTATGTGAATGTGCTAACGAAAAATCAAACTTCCGATATAACTCCGGAATTTAACAACTTGGTAAAAACAACACTCTGTCAGGAGTCATTGGTACAAACTCCTAGAAAAAAGGTTACGTTTGGAGATCGGGTTTATCCTGTATCTTGTTATGATTGCATTTTCTGGCATCAATTTCCTTAGCATTGAAATATAGCTTCTGTTACCAAATGCAGGACTCAAACACAGCATCATAATGTGTTCTTATCAAGACGTCATTCGTATACAGATCCCTTAAGTCAAACGTTTAGCAGTAAAGCATATTTGCTACTTTTACGGTACCTTAAAAGTGAGAGAATTTTGCTAAAGGATTGTAAAAATGAATTAGCTAGTCAGTAAACACAGGTTATGAGTTTCTAGATCAGCTTTGTTAACACTACTTGTATATGATAGGCAAAGTCGAAGAGCAAAAACCCAGTCACCGCCTGGGGGGGGGGTCATTTGACTTTCCTGGCACCTCAAATACTGAAGAGCCCCTTATAGTCTCCCAGCTAAACGTCAAATGTTAAAGGTTATTATCTCGTACATGACAACATCCGCAAAATCATGAAATACGTGCAGCCAAAAAAAAGAAATACGTTACGTAGCTTAACAACTGAAAGACAGGACAAAAAAATTTTAAAGGCTGATTTGTCCACTACAATTTTGTCGGGTCGATTCACAGTTGGTATGACCTAACGTCTTTTGTCCGGGCGCCAGATGCACGGTTGTTGATCTCAGCACGAATCGGACATTGCAACAGATTTACTCCCGATTTCTGATGTCGTGGCGGTTCCTCAAATGTTTAAGTATGGCCGCCTAGATGTCGCGATGCAAGACATGGCTTTCACAACTCTATTGCTGATAGAAACATTTTCGCTGTTGGCGATTTAAAGGATAATTCTCTTTGCTTGCTTTGCAAATTTAGCAAATTTTTAATGACAAACATACTAGCTCCGTGAAGACTATATGATGTCTTTTCCCATATAAGGCTACAGCTATTACAATAGGTTTCGGGTGAATTAGGCCCCTAGGACCCACGTTGTTGCTTACATTTCACCTACTGAAGTACGGTCTCCGATTCATCTTGTAGATCGGACTGTATTTGATTACAATGAAATCCAAAACTTGTGTTTTGTTCTCCAAAATTGTCGAGCGTGTCGTAGAGCTTTATTACATGTATGAAAAACCTTGGTTCGATCACGTGACTGAACCGGTCCGACCACTTGTAGCGTTTATGTCAGCCTTCATACTGATAACCCATATTCAATCTGAAATACCTCTGAATGCAAATAGTAGGAATGAAGACAAATAAATTATGATCGGCATAGTGTCAGATGACGAAGGCAGTTCAGTGCGAAAACTTGCTCGTCGCGTCAAACAATTTTCAAAAATGTGTAGGATTCCAGCCCAGTAAAGAATTCTTTGAACTCTCAACTCATCAGCACAAAACGAAAATATCATATAGAGTGTCTGGGGTAACAACAAAAATGCCAAAGTGACGCAACGCTTACCTCGTGTTCGAAGAATTTGTCTTCTAAAGTCTTATCGCCTGGGTTCGTACCAGACCCTTCAAACAATGTAGCATACTCCTAAATGAGAAAATTGGCAGAAAATGTAATAAAGAACAACGTATAGATTGCAAGCCAAAAGTTATAGTTGAAAGTTTTATTCAAAATCTGCGCAAACTTCCATGAAATCGCATAAATCACTCAGAAATCATTTCACAAAGTTTGATATCCTAAACATTTAGGTCTAAACGTACTTTAGACTAAAACACTACGGTAAAAAAAAGCAAAATAATATTTTCTTGGAGTTATTAAGTCTTAAGAGGATAAATCAATGGGTTCCTTATAATAGTGTAAAAACAACAAAACACATGGGAACTCAGATTTGCCTAAATTACTTTCTTCTATTATGATGAGTGATGAAAATGTTGTTCACATCACAGTTCATGTGTTGCTCACGTTATCGTATGTGTCTATTCTACATAGATTGCATTACATGTATATGTTTTACACACATTGCATTACATGTATATGTTTTGCACACATTGCATTACATGTATATGTTTTTGCACAAATTGCATTACATGTATATGTTTTTCACACATTGTATTACATGTATATGTTTTTGCACAAATTGCATTACATGTATATGTTTTACACACATTGCATTACATGTATATGTTTTGCACACATTGCATTACATGTATATG
>JAAAKL020007333.1:0-16991 GCA_010016065.2 Carybdea cf. marsupialis auct. non (Linnaeus, 1758) | reverse complement strand
AGAGATAGGATTAGAAGCATCTCTGACACATTAGAGATAGGATTAGAAGCATCTCTGACACATTAGAGATAGGATTAGAAGCATCTCTGACACATTAGAGATAGGATTAGAAGCATCTCTGACACATTAGAGATAGGATTAGAAGCATCTCTGACACATTAGAGATAGGATTAAAAGCATCTCTGACACTACCAATTTTGGTCGATCGTCATGTTGGTGCCTTTGTAGCAACCTCCAGCCTTGTTTCAATTCTATTGAGGAAGGTGCATGACAAGACACTTATTATCTTTTTTCTTTGATGATGGTGGTTTGATTCCTTTTCGTCATTATGGGCCAAGACTATAGGAAACATCTGCTATAAAGAGATGATAACAATTGCAAACCAGCAGAAAAACTGTGAACAACCTTAAGAAACATATCACCGAAAAACGTAAGCTTAGCATAATTGATGAGCTGTTTCGTTGATCTGCCATTAAATTTATGTTAAGACCCGGTTTTAATAAGGGAGCCTACCGTTTATCAAATATGCCATTTACTCCCATAAATCTACACTGGTACAGCAAGTTTCAGTGCTCCGAGATAAAGCGAGCTTGCCATTGACCAAGGGCGAAGGGGGGCTATGCTGTCCCAGGCAAACAGGATGGGCACTGAGGAAATTATATGTAATAGCACATGACCTACCTTCTCTCTATAGTATCATATGAAACATCGAGTAGCTGAATCACTTTAAGTTCCGATTTACTATTACATTTGGTCACTTTTGTATCTGTGAATTCATTTTATTCTGTTGTTTCGTTAGGTCAGTGAAGAGCTAATCCGAGTTGCCATTCTGTGGCATGAACTTTGGCACGAAGGACTTGAAGAAGCCTCAAGGTTGTATTTTGGAGAACGAAATGTTAAAGGCATGTTTACAGTCTTGGAACCCCTGCATCAAATGATGGAACGAGGTCCACAAACACTTAATGAGACTTCCTTCCAGCAGGTACCGCTTGTTTTCGTTTGTAGATGCATTGATTTCTTTCTTCAACGGCAACAAGATATTTATACAGTTATAAAAATTTATTTTTGCCAGTACAATAATTGCTGTTGCGCATCTTCGTCGCTTTTGTGAGAAGAAAAGAGCTGAATCAATGAACCCTTTTCTGACGCCAGTTGCATATAACATTTTCTTTGAATGTGATAGACTCTACTTAAGTATATCTTTGAATAGATTTGTCCGAACAGTTCGCAGAGTTTTTTGCATCTTTTCGAACATGATTTTTCGTCACGAGTTTTATTGATACTCCTTAATAGTGCGAAATTGAGTGTCGTCCTTAATTTTTATTTTTGAAAAAATGGTCTTGTAGCAATAGGAAGCTTGCGAAGAGTATCATCTTGGTATTTCGTATAAATATTGGTGTAGTGTTTTAAAGTTATATCCTGATTGGGGATCTTGAACCTTTAAATTTGGAATTTTAAAAAGAGTGATGTTATAACGGCAGGTGGCACAGGCCTGAGTTTTTACCGTATTAGTAAGTCCGTCACTTTGATTATGTACCATTTCACTGTCTTTTCTGGGTTCTTATTCTCATGTAGGCCTATGGTAGAGACTTAATGGAGGCACAAGACTGGTGTTGCAAATACCAAAGGTCGTTGAACGTCAAGGACATGACTCAAGCGTGGGATTTGTACTATCACGTGTTCCGCAGGATATCCAAGCAGTTACCGCAGGTAATAAGGATTTTGTACTCATTTTTAGTTTGTTGCCGAATGACAAATGATGCATCACTGAAAATTAATTTGGTTGTAGAATAATAAGTTGCACGATCTTGGTTTGTATACTTTTACCTGGACACTGATAATGTCAGCTTGTCCGATAAGAATTGGGAAACGAGTTGAATTAAATGTCGTTAGGTGAATATAGAAATTATTCGGGTATGTTTATTGATTGTCTGTTCACTCTAAAATGTTCTTATATTTTTCAAAACGCCCAGGTGACATTTTTGGATACTGTGTCCCTTGTCAGTAGCTGCATGTGAAGGCTCTGCTATTGCTCTAAGGATCAATAGCACTGATCCCTAAAAGCACTGGATCGAGCATCTTCAGTTTCAAAACGAGGCAAGTTACTGAACGCCATTTTAGTCCCCATCAAACAAGCTTATAAACAATATTACTTAACACTGCAGACCTTACAGCGCTATTTTGACTTTTGGGGTCTTGTATTCGTGACCACGCTTTTTCGCTGCTGGAAACAATGGAAAGCTCGATCCAGTCTTTTTTAGAGATCAGTGGTCAATAGTCGGTTAATGGCAGACTGGGTGAACTGTTCCCTTTCCTATGTAGTCATCTTTAGTAGTTCGATAGGGTTTTTGTAATTGTTCAGATATCTGTGCACTTGGATCGCAGTAATTTATTCTTGTTGGCTTAGCAAGTAACAGTTTCTTGGCGAGCACTTGATTTCAGGTGCAACAACCATGCTGGACATTTTTCATTATTGTCAGTATATAAGTTTGTAAAAAGACGGAGCTCACAACAGTACGGTTATATTTGATTGCGCGCACACATCGGTATTCGCTCTCCCGCCACTTATGTCATTTATGCGCCTTTGACCGTATGTGAGTGAATTATATTTTCCGGATCCTCAAACAGTTATAGTTTCTCAAATTTGCTAAAGTACTCTTGACAAGTTTTTAACAACGCGATTTTGTTCTAAGTTGATTTCAAGCCTAGTTGAGCCGTGTAAATTGATGTAAATTAACACGTCTTCTTCTTTTCTGTAGCTGACTTCACTAGAATTGCAGTACGTTTCACCCAAGCTGCTATTGTGCCGTGATTTAGAACTGGCTGTACCAGGGACATATGAACCTCACAAGCCCATCATTCAGATCAAACAAATCAACACCACCTTAAATGTCATCACCTCGAAGCAGCGGCCCCGGAAATTACGATTAACAGGTATTGAAATTCTTAATAATGTTTTATAATGGGGCCAGTGGCTTAATCAGAGGCGAGGCCATTGGGCCATAAATACCTCGCAGAGCGATAAAATGTTAGCTTATGGACGTTTGTACCATGTCATGTAGACAGGATGTGGTGATTGTCAGAAACTAGCCTAAACAGGCGTTCTCAAGGCTTTGGTTTCTGCAAGAGAATTTCTAGCAGCGTCACAAAGCGATGCTTAAGTACTTTCACTCTCGGTTTTGCCCATCGCTTATTTACTTCGCGTAGACACTATTGAAAGGGATATGGCAAACCTTTATGCTGGTTCACTAGTTAGAAGTTGTGGCAGTCACACTCTGTGTATAATTAGCAAACATAGTATTTATCTTGTAGCATCTGTTGAACTTATGTGTAATTTAGTCTTTGTGAGCTGAAGTGTTATTCTTTCCAGCCTTAGAGATACAGATGTTCCGTGTCGGAGATTTACGCAGCACAACAAATGAAAGTCACTTCGGGAGATAGAAAAGAAATGTTTTGTTCGTCATGTGCACAACGTTTAATCATTCCAGTTGTTGTTTAAGCTGATTTTTGTTGAAGTGGTAGAAATAGAGAATTTTTGTACTGAATTCAAATCCATGCAAAATAAAAACAGTAAAATACATACCTATTTGGTATTGTAAGACAACGGTTATTTGAAGTTTAGAATTAGGACGGGTAGTGGATCATACTAGCAAAAAGCTAGCGTACAACTACAATGGTTTATCATTTAGAAGTGTACCTAATTACATCCGAAGTTTAATTAACAAGATGAAAAGCTAAATTTTTTATGGAAAGGAATTTATCGGAATATAATTGTTTAATACGCCGTGTACCGGTAAAGAACCAAAGACGTGGCATGTACCTACAAGCATTGCCGAAAATTACTGTTTTTTATTCTCTACTTGTGCAATCAACATTCTACTAAAAAGGTACGCAACCTGAAGTAGCTCTTTGTCGCCAAAAGTACATTAAATGTCGTAACAGTGGTGTGTTGTGTTGTGTTGTGTATTTGTAGAATTTTGCCCCTATTTGAGTATTTTTCTATTCAATATTTGAGTATTTTCCTCTTCAATATTTGAGTATTTTTCTATTCAATATTTGAGTATTTTCCTATTCAATATTTGAGTATTTTTCCCTTCAATATTTGAGTATTTTTCTATTCAATATTTGAGTATTTTCCCCTTCAATATTTGAGTATTTTCCCCTTCAATATTTGAGTACTTTTCCCATCAGTATTTGAGTATTTTTCCCTTCAATTTTTGCGTATTTCCCCCCTCAATATTTGAGTATTTCTCCCCCTTAATATTTGAGTATTTTCCCATCAGTATTTGAGTATTTTTCCCTTCGATATTTAAGTATTTTTCCCTTCAATATTTGAGTATTTTTCCCTTCAATATTTGAGTATTTTTCCCTTCAATATTTGAGTATTTTCCCATCAGTATTTGAGTATTTTTCCCTTCAATATTTGAGTATTTTTCCTTTGTTAGGAAGCAATGGTGCCGAGTTCATGTTCCTGCTGAAAGGGCATGAAGATCTGCGTCAAGACGAGAGAGTTATGCAGCTCTTTGGCCTTGTTAATACATTATTAGCCAGTGATTCGGAGACGTTTAAAAGACATCTAAGGTGCATTTTATATATTTTAAATTTCATTTTGTACCACAAAGCCTTTTTCATCTGACCCTCCTCAGAGTACAATTCGTCAAAAAATAACCTGAAAAGAGAATCAACGAAATTATTCACCCAACTGTGTTTTACAAGGTAGCCAATCAGAATTCTGACTGACAGATTGGTGTTGTTTTGACCAATCAGTGTACGTGAAGCTGAATGGTTAACCGAAAAGGCCCAATGAGAAGACAAATTCTTTTTCCTACGAATCAACGGTTTTCTTGCTTTGATGTAAATGGATTCTAGAACGGCCAAGTGAAAAGCAGATCTAGCTTTACCTATTACCGGGAAGCGATTGTCCGTATGCATTTGGTTCACCGTGCAATCATGATTTGTTGAGAGGAGAAATTACAGGCAGAAATCGATTCATTAAGACAGATTTTTTTATCTAACGGCTATCCCGAAGATGAATTCGCTATTTCGTGCAGTTTCATTATTCTGTGCCATCAACAAGCTCTCCTTTCTCTGCTCTTGCTTTTAAAATATTTATCTTTAAATTTATCTTCCAACCTTTAACTTTTTTCAGACTTATTGGCCAGCTTTTCCTAATTTTGGATTGTAGGTATGAAATGCCTTTCTGACGTGGGATACTTTATCGAAAGGATATGCAGCCTGTCTTTGAAGTCCGGTCAAAATTTGCTTTGGTGAACTGAGATTGACACCTCCGTTGTACACGAAAGTCTAGTTTTCTTCACAAATTTGAAGGGGATTGTTGCAATATATTGCTCTGCACTTTCTTTTGCTGGCAGTCCCTGAATGTCCCTAAAGTCTTTAACATCTAAATATATTCTGCTGCTTATATTTAGACAAAATAGAAGGCAGTGATTTCAAGGGATTTGGATGGTCCTTTATAAATTACGTTAGTATTAAGATATGAGGCAGTGCAATTATAGGCAAAATGAGATTGTCGAAAGGAGCTTCAAAGTAACTTGAGGAGGGAGTAAATAAAGTGATTGTGGTAAATATATTTCAGTCTTTCGTCAATTTTGCCAAAAATGTTTGTAGTCATTGACTCACAGAAAAGTTTTTATCAAAGCAACTTTGAAATGAGGCCCGACAGTATTGTTTTAATTCCTCTATCCTCTTTCCTGATGGCCAGCAGTGACTTATTTTTACATGTTTCTCGTTTTGTGTAAAAAGCTCACTTTGCTTTGCCTTCTCCAAAGTTGATGTTTAGCTGATCATCAATAATCAAGCCACATAAGGAGCTGAAGTTTCTGTTTAAATACATCTCTAGTATTTCCATGTCTTAGTCTGTGTAGGGAAGGCATGCGTTATTAGCACCGAGGAGTAGACTATGATCGACTGTTCGTGGCAAGTGAGTAACATACATTGAAAAAGTGACCGCGCCTAGGATAGATCTTTGGGTAAATCCGTAGTCCACTGTTTGCCATAAGAGGAGAGTTCTTTTTCCACATTAATAACAAAGTCATGTTCTTTAGATAAAACTGGAGTCAAAAAACGGTAGATCAGTCAAATAAGGACGTTGTGATGAATGTTATGAGATGCCTCTTGCAAGTAAATAGCGATCATTCCATTCTCATGCCATTTTCAGAAACTTGGCATGTCTTATCATTTAGATATAGTTGCCAGATATCGGTTGAATAATGAGAAAGGAAGATGGACTGAAAGTGATTTATGACTTCTGTTGTTATCAGACATAACTCTAATTGGCAATAAATAATTTTGTTCAAAAAGTGGGAAATTTTGAGTAGTATTTAAATTGTAGCGACAGACCATTGCCTTATCACTGTGCCCCACTTTAAATACTGGCTTTAGTTCAGACTTTTTGTAATCATCTAGAAACAACAATTACTACCTCTAGGATTGGCTGCTATTGAGGTTCCATCTTTTCGAAATGTTAAAGATGGTCAATTGCAGTAGCTTTATTGGAAGTTCCATAAGCATTTGCACTATTCTTTTCTTGTTTATTTTGTGTCGATTGCGAAAGTAAATCCTTCTATACTCTGTGCATCTGGTCAAAGCACCATTGGTAAGTAACAAGTAAGCTTGTCTCTCCAGGATTTGCTGCAAGTTTGGTGTCATTTATGGATAAGAGAAAATCAGGTTCTCCTTGTGTTTCGATCTATGAAAAATGGTCAGACATAATTACAAAACGCGAGGTTTCTGCATAAATATGTGATCCTACATTGAATATCACTGGAACGAAATTTATAAATATTTTATGTATCAAAGAATTAAACAACAAAAAAAGATTGATAGACACTGTTACAAGAAGAAACACATCTTTAGTGTCATTGTATCTGCTTGAAAGACGTTTACACTTCTATGTAGAACGCCAGACAGTCCGTGCATAGATGACACACGTACGTAATATTACAGCGAGTGGCATTGGTACTGATCTTGTTTAAACTGAATACCAGCAAATCACAGAGGTACGAGTATACAATGTATGAATTCTATTGTTACAACTATTGACCTAAATATCACATTGAAAGACTTTCACATTACATCATATTATGGCTAAGGAAGTTTCACATGTGTGATGTCAAATCATAAGCATAAACATTGCATTACAACAGAGATTATGAAACACATAATCTCTGATTACAACATTGTGACGACATGACAACATCGTTAGCTGATATCTTGAAGTACGACTTCTTCGGAGATGATTTTCTACAGTGAAGCCCTCAAAGTGTATTTTGTCTGAAGAACTTGTAATAAATCTTGACCCCGAAAAGCACTATTCATCTGAAAAAAATTGGTATTTCCTACCAAAAGTTATGCCGATTTTATGTCTGTTGTTCAAAGTGCTCCCTTTAGCAATATTTCATATGTCTAGTGACGTGTTGGAATTCTACAAAATACTAAACACAGATGAAAGTCACTTACTTATGGTTTTCAGGTATTTTCTTTTGGGGGGGGATTCCACAATAATCCCCGTGAAATCAGATTAATACTTGTCGTCTTTCACATTTTACTCTTTGATACTTTGAATCATTAGATAATTGCAATCAAGCAATCGTTTTTATAAAAATGCAATATTTACGTGATATTAGCCACCCAGAATGCTATACAATTGTATTTAATATCTTAAGTTGCCTAATAAGAATTATTTATCAGATTCCGATCAGCCATTTAATGATACGAAAATAAATCCATAGTTATATTTCGTTAAGAGTTGTTTACCAACGCAAAGAAACAATGGGTAACTGTTGCATACCTTGAAATGAGATGACGTCCTTATTAACACGTGTTCTTTAAATGTTGGAATCACGTCATAACAAGACAGAGATAGTGCCATATCAAAATGCGGTATTCACAGGTAAAAGAATAAAACTAAGATGGATACAAGTAGTATTTGCGGCATCGATTTTGTATTCCCGTTGTCATAATTAAAAAATAAGTACGGTATTAAAAGATAAATAGTTGAATCTGTTGAATATAAGAGGTAGGTCAATTAGTTGCCTACATTTTGGATTCACAGTTTGACAACCAAGGATTAATTCAGGATTAGATGTGGTATCGACAAATGAAGGGATATAACTGAGGTAATTGTTTTTAGTACTGGTTGCGCAATTTCGACTTGCATACTAGGAATCCGGCTTTTTTAGAGCGTAAAATTGTGGCATTGAGTAGACAAGGAACAAGACTGAGATCAAGGTTGAAATTACCTGTTCTGTTTATTTTGGGTTAACATAATTGTGGCGTATTTCACGTAGCATAATATCCCATCGTAATGTTGTATTAATAGTAAAAGGGATCAGTTGTTACCAAAACATGACCTGATGAAAATGCAGTTTAACATAAATGAAAAATTTTGAGGTGCGAATTATGGGCAAACATCAGTTTAAGTAACTATTTTGCATCCAACATTTCACGCACGAACAGATCAGTTCATGGACAACAATATGTAGCATGCAATACCGATTCGGACTATAATGAGAGCTTTTCAAGATTGAAAATTCTTTCTGACATTTAAAAGAGAGCGTCTAAGATATTAAAGGTTAAAATGAAATCGAGTCAATACAAACAATTTACTACAATTTCAAGTAGGATCTCTGTAACTCTTAGCGAGCATCAAATTTCTTACGTACAGAGTACATTTACATTTACGCAGGTGCTGCAGATCAACAGAAAAAATGTTTCAGGTTATGCACGTATTGATAGGGGTTTATTGTAATTTGCGGAAAATAGCAGAAACCAATGGAAAGTAACGGAAGATCACTTGCTTGGACAGTTATGATACAGGATATCCTTAGAAAAACTGTTGACAACGAAAATTCTATAAAGAGGTCTGAAAATAGTTGCAACAATTTTTTTGTAAAAAATATAATCAGCCTGGGCTAATTGTAATCTTGCGAAAAATTTTATTACATCCACTTTATAACATGCCATCGTAAATCCGACATGATTTTCTCTTCCAAGGGCACTGCATTTGTTTTCATGATAGTAAGACTGAGCGTGTAGAGTAGTCTCCGAAAGATGTTATGGAACAAAGAATGACACCGATCATGGAAGTTGGATGAGAACAGCTCCTTTCATTTAATAACCATGGAAACACGTGTGCTGTATACAATGCTACAACGCCTTGCTATCCCCTTCTTTACATTCAAAGGGATTGTTAACTGATTTACGAGATTTTCAACTCACTTGTTGTATTTCTGTTTGAGCAATTGGAAGTTCAACACTTTCTGAATGTTTAATTTCGAGCAAAGTAAGTTAGTAGGGATCTTGGAGGCTGGTGATTTTAATTAAGGTGATGGTTTCAACTAGCTCCTACGATCGAGACCGTTGTAGCATTATTCCTCTATTTTCCGTTGGTTTCTGCTATTTTCCGCAAATTACAATAGACCCCGGGTAATATGTACAGAACCACAAACATTTTTCTGTTGAAGATCTGCAGCACCTGCGTCAATGTAAATGTTTTGGTACAAAATTATATTATAAGTTTATTAAATTTTTATCATTCAATCGAGGTCGGGATGGCTTGCAGAACATTCTCTGCAACCATTAACTTTGTACTTTTACTAATACTCCCTGAAAAATAATTATAGCAACAAACAGCTGCGGTCATCTTGAAGTAAGGTTAACGTTTGAAAAAGATGAACTGTCTTCCGATGTTCTCAAATTCAGCAGCCTGAAGAGTACACTATGTAACGTGAGTCTTGTTACCGTCATTAGAATCATAGATATGAATATCATTGTAGGACAATCATACGCAATTGCACGTCTAGTACACCCTAGGATTTAACTATCCCCTGCGATGCTGGTAATTTGAAAACACGATGAATTTTACTAAATATCTGACTTTTCACATGACATGTATGATTTTCTTTCAACACTCTATTCTAATGAACACAATCGATAGCACAATTACTGCAAAGTACAACATACTTCTACCATGCCACCATGCCGAAAAGACTATCCAAAATATTGCTGTAGATTCCGCAACAACTAAACGAATTGTTGAGAGCTACGTAGACTCGTTTACGTGACAAGCTGACCTAGCTCTGCCTATTATGCGAAAGCAGTCATCCGTATACAATTTTGCATAGTCTGGGTTTTCAAGCAAGTGCTGCCCTATGGCAGAGTGACATTTGCTTACTAGTGCTTTTGGCTTTAGAAATCCGAGGTGTCTGTTTCCTTGTAGGAGCTGATGCTTGGTGAATATAGGATGGAATATGGTGCTTGATTCTATTAACTAACCTCAAAGTCGTGCGTTCGACAAAGCCAGCCTCGCACTGGCAAGAAAATGAATAGACAACGGTGCTGCAATTTGTGGAAAACACGCGGTCTTTGTGGTTAGTTGAAAACTCTTTCTTATTGGTATAAACTACGCGTGGGGTTACAGCGCCGAAACACTTCTCTACGGCCTTTTTAAGCTGGTTTTCGAAATCGAAGTGAAATGTTACCAATCCAGGGCATTTTTCGGTAGACTTTGGTCCAAAAGGTTTTTCACTCGAAAACAACGCCAATTTTGCTTTGATGGTCGAGTTGACGACATCTTTAGGATAGCCATTAGTAAGGAAAACTTTTTTATTGTGTGAGTTTCTGGTTTTAATTTTCCCCTGGAACAGATCATAAGTGCGCGGTAAACAAAGTTTTGATGAGGTTCACCTTGCGAGTTTTGGGCCAGAAAGAGGTCCAAGAAGAATATTGACCAGAAAATGCCGGTTTCCTATGCACACTGGTCACGAATTTAGTGCTATCCTTCTCCACTAAAACGTTGAGGAAAGGCAAAGAGTCGTTTACCTCCTTTTCGAAGGTGAAATTCAATGTCTGGTGTAACGTGTTGAGCTTGGTAAGAAATTCATCACACTAAGACTCATTTTTAAAAACAGCAAATGTGTCGTCTACATATTGAAAATAAACGACAGGTTTTTGGGAGGGTTGAAAAGGTCGAAGTTCATAGAAACCAACAAAGATATTAGCCAACGCTAGACCCAAGGGGCTGCCCATGCTTACCCCATTCCTTTGTTGGTACATCTCATTATTGGAGCTGAATTCGACACCACGTGTCTCCACCTCCATTAATTCAATAAATACCTCCTCAGGGATGACCGCTTTCGCATAATAGGCAGAGCTAGGTCAGCTTTTTACCAAGCCGTCCTCGAATCCGTCCACATCAAAGCAACAAAGCTGTTGCTTTGCAGACAACAAAATTGGTCTTTTCATTTGGCCTTTTCGGCAGACTATTTAGTTCCACATACACTGATTGGTCAAAACAACACCAGTCTAGCAGTCAGACCTCTGATTAGCTACTTTTAATACACAGTTTGGTATCAGATTTATTGATGGCTTCCAACAAAAAAAATTTTATATCAAAATCTTGTCAAATATATGTCACAAATAACTCAAAAGTAAGTCATTAACAGGTTCGTAGCTGTGGTCTCCTATAGCTATTATATTTATATCGCAAAAGAATTGTATCTTTCAAAACTGCACCTTATCTTATTTGTTAGTCTATTAATCCCGAGGGGTAAATCACTCCAAAAAAGGTGCACGAGATTTGTGATTTTACAAGTATCCAACTGATTTCACCTGATTTCACCTGATTTCACTGATTTCAATTGATTTCACTGATTTCAATTGATTTCGCCTGATTTCACTTGATTTCGCTTGATTTCGCTAGATTTCACCTGATTTCATGTTTCAATTTATTTCATCTACTTACTTGATTCCTTATGACAATGAAAATTTGGCATTTTTAAGGTGCAGTTAACAATCACTCTCCCCCCGTTCTCATGTTTCAGAACCTTGGTAACCCTCACAAGACCAAGGGTTTTTTAACATCTTAACATTTCCAATCAACTTTAGCAACTTTAAATAATTAAAAATCAAGAAATATTGACATATTTAACAGCTTCATCACTGATTTTTTCTGTGAGTTTCCGCTAATTGACATCCTCCTTGCCGATTATTTCCTTCGTGACTTTTTGGTTTCCTTTAACATTTTCAAATATCATTAGGAAAGTGTAAACATAAACTTGATTTCCTCCCTTGACATTTTACACACAGTAACACCGGAAGTAACACGTGAGACCGTCTGACTACCCGTCTGACTACCCGGACCGTTTGGCTACATTTGCCTGGTTCTCGTATACACTGCCTCATTTTCAACTATACGTTAAATCTGTATGAATGAGAGGTAGAAAAACTCCACTGGAGTATTAGCCTTGTCACATCAAATACCAGTACAGAACAGACTTGTAAACATTGTATCCGTCTGACATCGTTTATGTCGACAGATCGAATGTACTTAGATAACTTGTTTCCATTTCTGCACAAAACGTTCAGCTGGACCATCTATCTACCTTTTTTGACCTCTCATTCATACAGGTTCAACGTCTATTTGAAAATGAAGCCGAATATGTGAGAACTAGGCAAATGTAGCCAAGCGGTCCAGGTAGCCAGATGGTCGCCAACAGCAGCACAAGAATAAAATTATTTGTGGGTTTATATTTGTTACTGTGCATGCATAACATTTTCTTTAATATAACTTGCCTTGTTTGGCTCTTATTAATGCTTTGATAGATTTAAATGTATAGACACAAAATAGTGTCTCTTTGTCTATCCTTAAAAACCACTTGAATATCATGCTTTGTTCTTGTTTGTTACATTTCATACATTTATTTGATTGTTTTGTATTGGAAAAGTGAAAGATAATAAAGATGTAGAGAGTATATTGGCACATTTATGCTGTCTCTCTGTATGATCTTTCTGTTTGTATCCCAAAAACAAACAGAAATTTCTATGCTAACGGTTTCTTCCCTAGGACTGCCAAAATCTGGAATGTTCTGTCTTCAGACTGCTTTCCTCTTACTTATGATCTTGACACTTTTAAATCTGATGTCAATTGCCATCTTCTCGGAAATCTTTAATTTTTCTTGTCTGTAATAACGTCTATTTTTCTGTTTACTTTTGATTTCTACTTCTTTCAAATTATCTCAATACGTTTAAGTGGCAACCCTGCCTTGTGTTGAGTGAAGGATTTTTAAAAATACCAACTGAAAAACCCTGGAGATGCCAGTGGTTCTTTGAATATCATAACGAGAGATCAGTGTCACCATTGAAGCAATCTCAATGACTGATTTTTGAAAAGTTCCTTATATCTTGTAAGATATGATGCCTCACCCCAAGCTTTGTGCTAATTCATACTTATATTTGGACTCCCTTCATAGTTATATATGTAGATACTATGCGAGTGTCCCCTCCTCAAGGTATTTACCCCCATATTGGAAACACTCTGACACCACAAACTTATCTAAGTTTGTTTCTACTAGTTGAAAACGGCCAGTCCAATATGTTTGTAATAATTGTTTGATTGTAATAGAAGGACTTTTTAGACATTTTTAATGCCATTTCTGCCACCTTACTGAGGTTTCCCCTCATGTTTTAAATTTTATTAATTTTTTGGTTTTTATTACTATTTCATATATTTATGCATTGCATAATTGCATTGTTTATTAAATTGAATATTTTTAGGCCAGAAAGATCCAAGAGAAGTCACTGACACTATTTGCAAAGGACTACAGACTCTCTGTAAGTAGTATGTAGCCTGAGGTGGCATTTTTGTTTTGTTTAAATTAGTGTGGCATTAAGAAAATAGTTCTGTTTTTGTATAGATTTCTTTACTCATGATAGTGCATGTGAAAATGTTGGTTGTACAGCCACTTACTAACAAGACTGAATCTATAAGTGAGGATGATGTGGCATTGAAGTTGAAAGAGTATTATGTTTAGAAAGATCACAGTAAATTTGCAAAATTGCTTAGAAACATGCGGTATCACAGAGCATGCACAGTGTCTGTATCTGCAAAGTTGCATGTAATTCATCTTCCATCTGAGACACAGGAGGGCAGCACATGTCATCTGCCGTGTAGGACAGATCATATCTACTTTTGTTCAGTTGAGGAAGGTAATATCAGCTACACTATCAGGGGTGGATGCTGCATGGAACTGGGGAAGGTCATTTTCATGATTTAGCTTGCTCCCCAGTTTTTATGTTATCTTTAACATTTTTCTTCTAACTCAGATGAGGGGTTCTTGGTGGGCATTTTTATCTACTCAATATCTTGACCATTGCTTTGATATTTTGAAGATTGTTCTTTGCAGATTTGTCATCCACTGCCCTCAATGTTCAGCCATTTGATAAATTTAAGTATGGGAATCCATACTTCGTTTTAAGGGTGCACATTGGTGATTTAACCCTTAGCATCTTGCATTTACTTATTAGATTTTTGGTATTGTAACCAAGTCTGTTATGGTCATTAAATACATGAGTCTTTACTTGTCTTTTAGGTAGTTCATAATGACAATGGAACCATTTGCTCCCACTATCCCAGCAAGTTGATCATTTGTGAGGGTAGACACACTGATGAAGAGGAGTAAGTCTCAATAGAAAAATTTCTTAGCAATTTTTAAAATTTTTCATTTAAATGTTCTCTTTAAAACGTAAGCACTGATAATCTAGTGGAGAAAAATTTAAAGAATTATCTTCAATATGTTATCATTTTCACTTATTTTTATGTACTCAGACACATAATGTTGTGTGTGTGTGTGTGTGTTTATTTCTGAGCACTAGCACTAGCACTGAGCATTTATGTGTCCAGCACCGTGGGTTAGTTGGTAGCTGATAATTCTTCATGCCTCATACAACTTATACAAGCCACCTTGGTCTAGTAGTTAAGGAAAAAGACTTGCATGCTAGAGGTTGTGGTTTCAAACCACCTCTAGCCCAATATAAAGACTATTGGCTGGGGAAGGCAACGGGAGACCCCTGTAATTTCGCTCTCTCCCCAGGACATTGCTCACTCTGGCTGGGCAATAGGCTATGATTGAAATTGAGTGTACCACCAAAAAACCCCAAAACCAGGCTTGTATATGTAAAATAATTAAAATAGGATTCTACACTTAATTCATATCATGGAAGAGTTTTTGCATCTGTGAGCAACCAATAATGAAATGATATCATGGACTAGTTTTGTTTTATAATATGCTTCTTTTCAGACTTTAATTAATAGGGCCCCCCTTGATTAAGCCCACATCTAAAATTGCATTTGCAAGTAAGCTCCTGGGGACTGTATCAAGCATGTGTAATCAAGTATCTGGTAGTGAAATAAAGTTTCAATGGACTCAAGGAAAGACAAGTTTAAGATGTATAGTAGGAACATTGAAGCAAAATGAAGTCAAGTCATGAGGTGACACATTGAGTGTGTGCCTTACAATAGCTGTGATTAAAAGTCTAGGATGCAGAGCAACTGTCAGTTGATACATTTAGTTTATTCAAATAGGTACTCAGAGCCAATTATACTTTCATCCAAAAGCTGTTATTTTTGTGTAGTTGCTATTAGTATCCCATCATCTGAAGTGTTGCTTTTTAAACCTGTTTCCATCCCAAAATGGGATTTTCAAAGGGAATCTGACTTTGATGATTTTGAAACCTATTTTGGACTTGTTTCAAAAAAACATAATCATGCTAGAAATGTTTTAGATTTAGGAGTCTATATTTTTCTCTTTTTTTAAAAAACGTATCAGAGCTAGAGAGACAGTTTTTAGTTGAAGGGGAATGCATAATGCAAAATAGGTTGTGAAAAGGATGACTTTTGTGGTCGCACATGTGACTGAGCCATTCAGTGGTTTAACTTGTTTACTGATGCCATAAATACAGAATTTATCTTTTATTCTATATTTATGATTCATGTATGTGTGTAGTTTTTGCTAATGCATATTCTGTTCACTCTTGACTGATGACTGAATCATCATGTGAATTAAGCTATTTTGAAGATAGAAGAATAACTCAAACATTCTTATTATTTTAATGGTCTTTATCATCTTTCTTTTTGAATGGTTCTGAAATTAAGTGCCTGTGCCAAAATTTGTGCTTGGCTTCTACCAAAATTCAAGTTTGGAGAAAAATATTTTCAGTATTAAGCTTATGCTCTTGATGCCAGGCTAAAATGTTACAATAAATGACAACCAAAAGTCTTGCCGTCATGAGATTTATTTGACCCACCAGCAGTGTGCCCCCAAAGTAGATCCAGCTTGGTTAAAAGGGTTGTGATGATAAATTTCTTTACATTACCCTTTACATTGTATCCCTCTTCATCTCAGTGCCTTGGCCTTGTGATGTGTTGGTTATCATAACTGCTAATCCCACTTTCTTTCTCCGGATAATTTCAGAAATCTAGCATTTACTCCAACGTAATTTCTATATCTCTGTCATTTTAAAAGAGAGCATGTTGCTTTAGCTAACCTAGCGACTAGAATAAGAGAGTATATTGTTGAAGCTTATATGTAACTGGTGAAATAGGGAATATTTTCATTGTGGTTCAGCCAGCCCAACTGGCTAAGGAGATGCTGTGAATACTTGGATTATGGATTCAAGTCACTTTGATACTATTTTTTTTCTCCATTTAATGTCTTACCCCCCATACATGGGGTTTGACAGTGCCCACATACATGGGACTTGTTACTGGAGCATAGAGCATAAAGCACTTTAAGACAGGATGCCCTTTCTGACATCACCAATGGCCCTTCCGGGATTTGAACCCTGACCCTCTTGACCCTCTTGATCTGAAGGTCAGGAACTTATCCACTAGGCAACGGCAGCTCTATACAAACATATATATATATATATATATATATATGTACTATATGTTGTTTATTTCTCTATCTGTTTAAAATTTGGCTATATGTCTATATATGTCTATGTCTATAAAATATGTCTATATATCTACTATATGTTGTTTATTTCGCTATCTATTTACCTTAGTCAAGGTGGTGATGACATTTCTATGTCATTCTCCAATGCCTTCCTTCCCTTCAATACGGAACTTTCCAGTTGTCATTTTAACCCCCCGTCAGCCTCGATCTGGATAATTTTACGTCATCAAAACTTGC
>JAAAKL020007332.1:0-16991 GCA_010016065.2 Carybdea cf. marsupialis auct. non (Linnaeus, 1758) | reverse complement strand
CTCGCACTGGCAAGAAAATGAGTAAACTACAATGCTGTTATTTGTGGAAGGCACACGGTCTTTGTGGTTAGTTGACACAGTTAGTTGACTGCTATAAACTACGCGTGGTGTCACAGTACCGAAACACTTTTCTACAGCCTTTTTGATTTGGTTTTCGAATCGAAGTGAAACGTTACCAAGCCATGGTAATGTTAAGTACACAGGGCATTTCTTAGGTCCGATAGATTTTTCACTCGACAACTGCGATAATTTAGTCTTGATGTTAAAATTCGTTGATTCCCTTTCAGTTATTTTCTGACGAATTGTACTCTGAGGAGTGTCAGATGAAAAAAGCATTTTAGTACAAAATGAATTTGCTATTTCGTGCAGTTTCATTATTTATATCTACAGCATGTACCAAACATGACTCTTACAAAAATCAAAGACTGCAGCTGAGAGGTGCATACATTTGTATTGTATGAAAAAGGCTTGATTAAAAAGGCTGCTTCCCCCAATTCATGCACTCCTCTTGTCTCTATGGATGTTCATATCTGATTGATCCTTTTGTCCTTCTACTGGCTTCCCGCTGGTTCATCACTTAAGTCCTCAGTGACTTCAATTTGACAAAATGTCACAGGTACTCCCACATTTGTCTCACATATTGCTGCATATAAAATCTGGCACTGTTCACCTCCAGTGCCCATGCCTACTTCCTAGCCTCTACATGCATCTTTAGCTATGCCATCTGCAAATTTTAAAGATTTATAATTCTTGGAGGTGTAACATTTGCAATAAATACTGATTATTCCTCCTCAACAAAACATAGTAGAGTTACTATGTATTCCTAACACCAGTCAACACTTTCCTCTACACTTATGTGCCAAGGGCCACGATAACAAAGTGAATTCTACCAAGTAGATTAATTCACATCGCAGTGGTTGGCATTGAAATTAGATTTAGTTTGATAATGTTGTTGATATATGTCGTACACTTTGTGATCAATCATACACAGCTTCCACATCTTTGAAAGGACAGCATGGACTTATGGTCTGATATACTGTATTTACTCCAATATTCCCACTGCAGGAATAGCATTTCAACCAAAGAAAAAAATGTGGGATTATTAGAGAGGCTGGTATATTGGAGAGGCAGGATTTTTTTCAATGCAGTCCAGTTTGAGGATAACATTTCAACAAAAAAAGGCTCAAACAATGTTTTTGTGACAAATCATAGTAAAAAACATACAATTTGAAGAAGGTTCAAAACAACTTTTTCAACAAAATAACAAAACCAAAGCATTACATGAAGAGCACCAGTTTTAGTGACAGTGAAATCACAATTCGCACTTTCCCCCAGAACTTTATCTTTGGCAGCTATCTCTTCAGGCACATTGAATTGATCATTAATGCTAGCAATTTGACCCTGAATTATTTTACTGAAATCGTCCAGCTTCCCTATGCAGCATTTCCTGTCTTTGACAACCAGAATTTTATCCTCTTCTGACTGATCCAAGTTGTTTGTCAACCCACAAGCTTTGAATGAATCTTGAATCATACTTGAGGATAAACTATCCAGGGCACGAATAACCATTCAAAGTATTCCTTCCAACAGAGCAGCTTTTGAGTTGCTGCTGGTTGTGCAATCCATTTGTCCACTTTCTAACCACTCGTCATAGCACTTTGTATACACGACTGTGAACAGCTTGTTCAAACAAACATTAGAAGTTTGCCAGTACACCCACCTGGAATCACTGCAGAATGAATCTTCAGCTTTTTTATTGATGTTTTTGTAGCTTTGATGTGGCATTTGAAGCTGTCCGAAACTAGCAACCAATTTGGGGCAAACATTGGAAAACCCATAACCTTGCTCAAATAATCCTCTGTAAGCTCCTGATTCATACAGGCCACCATATTTACTGAGATCTGGTATAGCTCCTTCCTCTACTTCATCATTTTATATTTTCCTTCCATTTCCCTCCAGATGAACACAGTTTTTGGGATACTGGATATCAATAAGTTGTGCTAAATTTCATAGCAGCACTGTTCACGGAGTTTTCCTTCACATATGCGACAATTTCTTGCTTGAATCTTAAACTGTATTTTTTATGTTTCATTTTCAAGTGTTCTGTAGAACCTTCAGCCATTTTTTTTCACTGTACAAAGTTTTCATTTGAAGTCAGTACATGGCATTTGTAATGCAACATTGGACATTCAAAAAAAAGATTTGAAAATTTACACCAGTGAATAAATCAATCACTGATAATCTATACAGTAATCCCACATGCAATATTACTAGGGAGGCGGTATTATTCTTCAATCTCTGAAATAAAAGCCGGATTACAAGAGAGGTGGGAATAAAAGAGAAGCAGGAATATTAGAGTAAATACAATATCTCTTCTAAAGTAAATATAAACCTTACAGCAAGCCAAAGAGTGGTCAGTGTCATATACCGCAAGTATGTAGGGTTGCCCATCTCAGGGGGTAATTGTGACACATATATCCTGCTTTCAAACAGTTCTACCAGTGGTTCATGTTTTCTTTCATATATCCAATAACATGTTTCCAAGTATTCCTTGCTACTAAATAGAAGAATATGTAGAAGAAGAGCTCTTTAAAGTTTGCAGGCATGCATAATAGTGGGTCTACGATGCAGAACAAGGGTTTACAAACTTGAAAATTGGTAGTAATTCTTTTCCTTCCTTATGCTTTCCTAAGATAGTAACCTTAATTGGTTCAAGGTTCTTGGTGACCAGTACCTAGTAGATAGATTGCAATTTAACCTATCCAACATACCCTCCATTCCTACAGCTCTTGACTATTCATTGCCATTTGAGCCCTTGTTATTAGTGATGTCATTAATGATGACAACATGATTGCTTCTCTAGACACTGTTGGATAAATAATGGTGTTTACCTTCAGTCTGTCATCCTTCAAAACAATCAGGACTTCATCAGCCGCACCACACAGAATGTCTCTAGGCTATTGTGAAACATGAAAGCATACAATGCATAACAGGCTTAAATGTATTTTAAGATGCAAAAGAACCCTATTAATGTATCAGAAATTCAAGTTTTACAAAGGACCACCAACAGCCTATAAGTTTTGTTCTATAGGCAAAAGTATACTTCAAAACTCAAGAAATACAAAATTCTTTAAAACAAATCTTATTAATCATTTAATTAATTAATAAAACTTAAAATCTTTGAAATTCTGAGATCATCTTCTTCAAATTGAGTGAATTTCCAAGTATGACAAACTTGCTTGAATACATTACATAGGACAATACATAGACAGGAGGTTAATTACAGATTACAAGTGTAGCTTATAATAACATGACACATAGATCTGATCAGTAACAAGATACTAGTTACCAGTTATGTGTACTGATGTTCATGTAACAAAATATATCAGTGACTGTGCAAGAAAACAATAATAATTGCATCTAAATATGGCACCAAACACAAAGGTAGACTCCATGACTGAATTGAGTTGATGTCCAAACAATCTGAGTGTGCTTTTAGGGCAACATAACTGGGGGTACAAGACCATCCCACAGATGCCTATAGATCCTGGGTAGGAGGTACAAATGCTATAATTTACACAAATCTGTGGGCAGAAACAAGAAGTTTATACGCTAAAAGTCTGTTTTCACAATAAGGCTTGGTATTAGTCTACATAATTGATTATTTCACAAATATCAGTCATTTCATACCTGGTCACTAAGAGCTGCTTGTATAAAGCTCAGCAAGACTTCATAAGTCTGCTTTGTTTCACGTGTCTTTGGTCTATAATTGATCCCAGCTAGGTCTTCTGAGTCTTCAGTAAGCAGTCCTGACCCTTTCACTTTAGACAACCCTGCATCTATCTCAACTTCTGCAACTTTCCTCCTCCTAGGAAATATGAACAATTGAAACAGCTATATTTCTGAAAGTGTTTAGTTTTATTTATTCTGTGTTTGTTTATAGTAGGGTGGCTTTACTGTATTAATGTATGTATAAGTATTCTACAATGGAAAGAAGCTAACATGATGGACAGCAACTGAGAATATAAAAGAAATTTGGTAAATTTGGTAATACAATATCTCCAGATATCCAAATAATTTAATACCCTTTATAATTTGAAGTAAATTTCATATGGTTCTAAATGGTCCTAATTTGCCCAAGTTGGATCAACTTCAGTTTTATTCACAGTGCATTGTAAGAGTATTTTGTCACAAGTAGAAGAACCTTTTTGTGAGACACTAACTAAAGTTATGGTTTGGTGCAAATTGTATAGTTCATCAGAAGTTAACCCAACATGAACGATAAAATAGAAGCATTAACTCGCAATGTAAAACCAAAATATGAAAATGTTGAAGAAATCCAAAGATTGCTTAAGAAAGAAGTTACCTAAGTTACTACCAAGAAGTATCTTCATGTAAAGTGATGATCATTTATTTGGTCAATAAAGATGTAGAGCAACTAATATAATCCAAGGTGGGTAGGCACTAGAATGATGTAACTAATTTGTGTTGTATACATGAAGGGCTTTTAGGGAATAGTTATCTAAAATGAACTGAGGAAACTTCAGCGGTGTCAGTAACAGGAGCTACCCACAATAGTACTTTCAAAGTTTATTCAGTACCAGGATGTCCTCTCTAAGTGAGAGAGAGCCATGCATGTTCTCCTAGTGATACTAGTTATACTTCATATCATACCCACTTCTATTTTTCAAGACAATTTTTTATTGTACAAGACTGACAGAGAACTTACAAAAGATTAAACATCAATGGAATTTTCCGGCGAGACAATATCTTTTCCTTGCATATTTTGCTTTCCACCCTTTCACAAAAAATACTAAGTTTATATAATTGTTACATAGCTAGAAAGTGTATGAACTGCTGATTGCCTCCCACTTGAAAGCACTTACTTTAAAACATTTTAAACTGACTCCACTGTAAGGAATATTGCAAATATGTGTGCCATTCCTTTGCAATTTCTAAGCTAGTTGTAAAACATAAACACTGGTAAATAAAAAGGAGGCAAGTGGCATTTAAAAAGCCTGAAAGAGTCCTGTATCCAATTTGTTTTCATTTTTCTGCTTTATACACAGTTGGCATTTATAATTTATGCACTCATTTGTCATTGCATCGTCTCACTTTTACCATCATACTTGCATTACCCTTGATACCAATGTTAGCTAAGAGGCAAATTTGTACAACAAAATTGTTACTCACTTTGCCTTTTTTTCCTCAATGCCTGGTGGTTTTGCACGAAGAGCTTTGTCTCCCATTTTGGACCCCTGAAGGTGTCCAACAAGGGATAATACCTCTCCAGTAGGTTCATCTCTACTTCTTCTATCAATTAATGACAGGTCAGCTTGCAAGACAAGATTTGAATTCTGAAAAAGAATAGGAAATATTTCTATTGTCAGGCAATTCAACTCCAATGTTCTTGCCATACCTAGAACATAAGAAACCTCCCTTGAACATTCTGCCAGGTTGTCAGAGACTAACCTTGACTACTGCATCGACAATGACCCGTTCATTATCCTTGGATATTGCCCTCCTACCTAAAAGGATTAGCTACTTATATGCACGGTCTTGGTATTTATGTTCATGATATTCTTATTTCTAGACGTCTTGAGTTTGATACTCCTGATAAGTCCTGTATCTGTTTACACCTAGCCTTGATTCATTCTACCACTTACATTTTTTCTTATATCACTCACCTTCTTCAAGTGATTGTGCTGTTAGATGATATATTGGGACACATGGATTCCATTCTTCAATAACATCCTTAAGGTACTTCTTTTGTCTTAGGTTAGTGCAATGCTCATCATTTTGACATGTTGATATATTCACAAGGGTAACACTTGGCTGGCGAATGTTGTTACAACTTTGCTCTCTCTGAAGATCTTACCCAAGTAGTAACATCTCCAACTTTTCGTACCTGATAGAGATGACCTTTTTCTTACTTCTAATCCTAAAACCTGTTTTCCCAAGTGTTAAGCACAGTGCACTTTTTACTGTGACTGTGAATTTCAATACAACCATTCAGAAGCTTAACTTCTCCGAAAGACCTTTCTCCATTCAGAAGGATGCTCCTTGGTCATATCTGTTTCCTGGTGGAGCATGTAAAGCAGCCTCTCACTTCTGTGATTGGATTTAGGGAGGTATTGATGCTCTTGTTCCACATAGGCACTTCCTGGTGAGACCCCATTCTTCTTCATGGTCTATTCCAGCTTGTTCGGCTGCCATAGCCTACAGAAATCACTTCATCCCATTTGTAGAAAAAACAAGGAAACAGGGAAGAAGTTGGTTTAGGAGTAGGTAGGCCCCTTTTATCTGAAGACAATAGATTCTAGGGAAAGCATTTTCCTCTGAGTAAAATACCTGGGAAGAGATTACATACCATATGGCTTCTGCATACCTCAAAAATGCACAACATAGATATAAACAAATCAAAATGGTAAACTACTGCCCAAGGTGTGATAAAAATATGTGTAACAATTGCAAAAACAATGAAGTTTATCACACAAGGTCAGTATATAAGTAGTGCTACCATGTATGGATAAATAATCCCTTTATGACTCTATTGCTATTGGTCATCTTGCTCAAACATTGTGCGTTACCGGCCCATAAAACAGATATGAATGTCTTTGTTAGGCAATCAGTTTTCTTTTGATACCAAATATGTTCGTAAGAATGGTCAAATCAACTGGAATCAACAAAATTCAACAGCAAACAATCCATCACTGAATATTCTTCAAGATATGCTAAAAATAGGAACTCTCCTGACAGCTATTTCAACTCCTGATAAGGTAACCACATAAAGTCATAAAAATTAACTATGTTGTGGTCTTGGAGAATTGGCTCTAGTTAGCAGTCATCTTAGTTCGTTGAACAATATTAATTGCTACAAATTTTGTGTCTCTACTATGTCATTTATAGGTTGACTTCTGAGTCTAAAGTGGTAATTTAAAAACAATTAATTGCATATACTTTGCCTAATTACCATAAATTACCTTACATTTTAGACAAAAATTTCCTCTGCTTCATTTTTATGTATAGGTTATATACTTCTTGATAATAAAAATTTAAAAAATTAGTTATCAGCTTTAAGAATTGCCTTCTTCTGAATGCACTGTGAACACTAATGAAGAGCTTTCAAACAATTCAGCTGCCATAGTTAAAAGGTAGAAGTGACATTAGCCTAGTCCTCCTATACCTAAAAAGTTGGAATGTAAAATTGCTAAAAAATGGGATTTCTGTGCAGCACCATTATCTTAGACCATTTTTTAGACTTAGCTACTTGAATTTAAGTTACTGTCAATAAATCTAAGTCCTTCAGCTAAAAACATCCCTTTTCCATCTGCTCTTGATACTGGCCAGTACTAAGTAACATGTGTCAAGTCATAATTTAGATGTTGTTGTTCCTCTCTACCTACTTTGCCCTTCTAATCAAGCCCATATAAGTCTTTGCTACCCACTGTACAATCCCCTCAATTACCAGCAGTCAACTTTGCTCAAATACTTTTCCTTAATTATCCAGAAGAACCACTTTGTACACCATTCATTTGTAATTCTTATAAGTCAGGCAATCTCAAGGACCACATTTTTTCCAAGAAAGCTCTGAAAAAATATTCATTTCTGTCATATTCCCTAATTTCTACAAAATAAGCTGTATGCAGAGCCCTATTAAGCAGCTGCAAGGTTCCAAAAATTTTAGGTTTTGAAAATATTGTGGCAGATAGCTAAATATTTTCATGGCTATAGCCATGGCAGCCCACCAGCCTTAGGAAGAACTTACCAGAATAATAATAACTATCAACAGATATCACTATCACTAGCTTGTTCAATTTTGAATATAAAACATGGCATCATGATTGTTAAAGGTATTTCAAACTACTTGTGGTTGACTTACGCTAAATTTATATCGTTCAGACAATATCTAACAGGCCACCCAGCTTTTCATCTTTGTAATTTAACTAAAAATATTCATAAACTGATTTTCAATATTATCTTGGAATTTTTTATATCATCAGTTCAGTATGACTGACAAAAGTTTGTATATCGCAGTTAGGACAAACTGATAAGACTGATATTATTTAACATTATATTGCTATTCATATTTTATAGACATCTTCATTCACACCTGAAGCCTATTTCATGAAAAAGGAGTATATCCTGAACACTCTGCAGCAGCCTCTACCGGTACCCTAGAAACTAACTTAGTAGGCCTGCTGAAAATAGTCCTCAATAGTGCCTGTTTTGTCATTTTGTCCTCAAATTATATACTCACGCGTCTGCGATTAATTCCTTGCATGCAATTTGTGGAACAGTGGTGTTATGTTATCCGATATTTCAGCTCTCTAAACCTCTGAGGATAGACTTTAGTAGGGTTATAAAACTGCCCCAGTTTTACACATTAAAGACATTGATACTAAGCTTACGACAATCCATCAAACACTTACCGCTTTATATTCATATTGGAGAGATCTTGCAGTGGCATCAGCCATTTCTGATCATGCAACTCTTTGAGCTGCCTTGATTAGTATCACAATCTGACCACTGATATGTCCAAAGCAGTAATACCAACATTAAACTACAGATCTTTGTACGTCTCCAACATCCATTATGATTCCCTGTGCACGTTTACTTGGATTTCACGGAGCATGCGGTCTAGACTCTTTTTTTAGTCTCGAGATGAAAATCGCTCCGATCCTCGTTCCTATATTCAATTTTTGGTACGGAAAATGGCGGCAGAGGCGGAGTTTGATTTCGCTGCTTGTCAGCAGACATTTGAAACATACATTTCAGCACATAGCGAGGACGAAGATGTTTCCAAGTTTCATTCGTTGTTTGAAGAAACAGTAGGAACCGATGTTGAAAAGAAAGGTGCAAGTGACCACACATTTAAAGAACTACTGCGAAGTTACATTGAATCAGATGGGCAGAAGACCGAAGTTGATATCACAGGTGAATGGGGTGACATGGATACTAGTGAGAGGAAAGGAGTTAGTGACTTAGGGGCGTGCGAATCGTTGCTTCATTTTTCGATTTTATGTGCAAAGAAAGGGCTTTGTACAACAAGCCTTCCGATATTGTTATTGTGCGATGCAATGGACACTTTAACTTTAGACAAATGCGAAACTTTGTTCGACTTTGTCGAGAGAAATGTAGACATATGGACTTCTGAACCATTCTTTTCGGCTGGAAAAAATCACTTGCTACGAATGTGCAATGATATCCTCAGAAGGTTATCAAAACTGCAGAATACCATTTTCTGTGGGAGAATTCAACTTTTCCTTGCGAGGCTGTTTCCATTAGAAGAGAAGTCTGCACTAAATTTAGTGAGTCTTTTTAATTTAGAGAATGCCACGATTTATAAGCATAGCAGGGAAGTAAATGGTCATCAGGTAAATGATACGGACCTGAAAGGCGATGCAGAGGAAGGCGAAGTAACAGCTAGTCACCCTGTTGATTTTCCACTGTATAAAAAGCTTTGGGGTCTCCAGGATTATTTCCGTAACCCTGTGCAATGCTACACAAAGGCTGGCTGGGAGTCATTTAGTGAATGTGTTGATGAGGTAGGAAATATTTTAGGATGTATCAGTTTATTATTTATTTCTTTTATACGAATACCGGTATATAAACACGGTTGTAGGTGGGGATTATAGTGACAGATTTTGGTACTTCTAGGTATTTGATCTACCAATTGATGAAAGAAAATAAAAAACAAAAAGCACAATTGAATACCCAGGCAACTTCTGTGTGTAATAGTCAGGAAGTTGAGTGTAGCCTATCAGAGGTCAAGACAAGAAGGATTTGTTATTGTGCAAAGGTGCATTTCTTTTCATGCATACTAAGACATTTCACTATAAATATGCTTATTGGCCATTTTTAGGAAGTCTGCTGTCTTTAGATTTGATAACAATACACATAAATGTTGCTTAATCCAACAGAATTCATATCAACATTAATTTTTAATAGAGAAAACTAAATGTAGTACAAGATTCCACAATTTTTCATGATTTCAGTACCAAGGTCTTCCTATTTGGTTTCTCAGGAAGGCAGAGAAAAAATAATGAAACACTGTAAGTGGCTTTTAAGTCAGCTACTTTTGTAGTTTTTAGTAGGTATATCATTTTCTAACAAATGCAGCATGTTACAGGCAAAGCAGCAAGCAAAATCACTCTTACTTGTTACCTGTATATTGGATGTTTCTCACAATGCATTTAATATCAGCATTTTGAATTAAGTTAACATCTGTATATGTGTTCAAATAATCAAACTCGTAATATTCAAATGAAAAGTCATTAAATCACATGTTGTAAAATTGTGCTTATCAATCCATAATTTTGATCTTGCAAAAGTTACATAAAGATGTTGGGTATGCTGCAGTGAATTAGTATTTACAATTTTCTTACACTTCCACAACCCCAAGAGCATGATTTATAGTATAATAGCTTCCTGTCCTAAGAATGTTTGCCTGTCATAACTTGCATAGGTCAAGTGGTATGAACAATACAATGTATGCTAGTGATTAGGGCACGATTTTCTAGGAATTGCTCTGTCCATCATTCAGCAACATAAATGTGTCAATGAAGCATCCATATTGTTAAGACTGCATGTTTTCAAACCTATATCTATCTCTGAATATGTAGAAGACGTCTTATTAAAACGTCTTCAATTGCTATATCATTGATTGCACCATCATTTAATGGGGGTATTTCTTACACATATCATATATCAGGACAATAGCATAATGCTGCTTTCAATACATGATCAAGAAGTAAGGAGCATTTGATTTCTCATCACATCACTGAACAATGTCACTACTTTAAATGAATAGGTGATACTGGCTGTATCAAGCTCCTAAATTGAGCACAAAGTTATTTGAAATGGAAAGAAGAACCAATTCTCTTTATAGTGAGCTTTCAAGCAAAACCAAATGAACAATTTTCACCTCCACATCTCAACTTCTAGTCTTTTAGGCAAATTAGTATTGTTACAAATTGGAGAAAGAGTGGTTTTGTTGGGGTTGTTTTTCTTAACTCAGAATGAGGCCCAGACCTTTGAACCCAGAGTAACCTGAATGGACCACACTTTTTGCATGAAAATTTGGATTTGGTACTACCCTTCATGATATGGTAATTACTGCCAAAACTATTACTAAGAAAAGTGTTCTATAGAGGAGTTATAGGGGAGAAAATGATCTACAAGTAATTATAAATGGTTTAACCATCACAGGGATGTTATGGTATCTGCAATCCCTCAAATCTAATGAAGAAAAGTGTCAACAAAAGGCAACCAGTCATTCATATCCCTTCTATTTCCCTAGGGATATACCTAAATACAGGATATATATTCTTGTTGTTGCAGAGGGAAGAACTGAGACAACATGTTTAGTATTTTTTTCTACAGAAAACAAATCTACTGTCTTGTCCTTTGATTTCTTAGGATATGTTTTAAGACATCTAAGACCAAGCTCAGTACAACATGAGCAACAGCTGGTTAAAACCTAATGCGAATTGACATGTTCTTCCTTCATGCTAAGATGCAAAGCTGAATTTTATTCTTGGTGACATGAAATCCTAGTGGAAACGTGCAGATTCAGAATATAAGATAAGAATGATATAAAACAAGCATAAGTTTTAACAAGAATGAAATGGTATTTAAGGCCTGGGCTATGCATCAAATTTTTCATGTGCCAAACTTAATATCAATTAAGGTCAACCTAAATATTCAATATGGCAAGTTCATTCATGCATCAAATTTTTCATGTGCCGAACTTAATTGCAGTAGTCTCTTTTCTTCATTTTCAAATGACAGTTCTCTAGTAGATACTTAATAAGGAATTACAAATATCAACTTTAGTAAAAGAAGAGCCTCAAAGCTGGTCTGAATAATGAAAAAAATGACTAAAAGTGTGGGCTATATTGAGATTGCTATACTCTGAAAATGGCTGTTTTAATTAACATGTAGTGTGGGTAGATGGATGGTCAATCACAGCTAAGTTTTAAAAACACGAACATGATCTTGCTCAATCACAAGAATTATCCCTTGAGCTCCAGACCCACAGTTCAGGGGAAGTCTTTAGGAGAGTACGGTAATGCTTCAAATAAATGTGTGGAGAGGAGAGGGGTTGTTATCAAATTTTCTACTGAAAAAGAGAGACATTTATTTGAAGGGGCACTAATTGGAGTCATTACCACACATCTTTAATATTTCCCCCCTGTTCAACAGGTCGGGAACTCAAGGGAAGCCTAGTAGCAGTCCAGTCCCTTCTTTCTAAACACAAAGGCAAAGAAAAAGATTGTAATAACATAAATCACCAGAGTGCTCAGTAAATAGAATAAGTTTTATATTATCTTGTGTTACCTTCAGTGTAGTTTCAGAATCTGAATCACTGAGTAGTTTTAGTTTTTGAATCACTGAATAGGTATCCTACAGGTTCCCTTTTTCTACCAATGTGTTCTCCTCCTCTGGATTTGCACACTCATTATAAGAGCCTACAGATTTCCCAACTATCCAACCTCTGGTCATCTCATTTTTCTCGAAAACTGAACTTCTGGTAGAAACCGTCTGTCCACAACTTATACATAGATATTTTGTCAATTTCGAACAATATCAAGTAAAGTTTGAGTCTGATATTTTGGAAGCAGGGTTGAACTATCCCCGCCAACAAGATTATCTGTCCACTGCAATGACAAGAACTAGGGGAATCTTCAAGCAGTCATAATTTATGCATTTAGTACGGCAGAAGAAAAAATCGACACATGGATCAGAGTTGATCTTAATACATTCAATTCGACTGAATCAGTCAATCTTAATATTCGGGTCCACCCAAATAAAAAAGTCAGAGCTTAATTTATCAATGCAATGGTAGTTCGGCACATGAAAAATCGGATGCATAGCCCAGGCCTAAGTTGCCTATAAGCTTTCAAGCTAGCTATTTCATTGTGTTGTTCATCACCATTGCTAGTGTAAACGAGGAAATTGCAATATCCTGTGAGTGACTTTTGAAGCCCTCCAAGCTCAACTCAAAACCAAGCAGACTGCTTAGAAATATTCTTTTTTATTCTAAGTTTACATCAAATGACACCATACATTCTTTTGACTGAACTATAATTGTATTGATTTGGAATGGATCCCCTGTTATGGGCTATCTCTAAAAATCTTTTTGCCATTATGTGTTACTTATATAACATGTTTATTGTTCACTGCCTTATGCCAGGTTTAAGCAAAGTCTAATCAAAAATGTTGTTGTAGAGAAAAGCAATGGTACTGCATGAAGAAGTAAAAAACAGTTGTGATTGGGTTTTGTATTGGATGGTCATTTGCTTTGTTACTTCTTTTGCTGGTTTTCATCTTGGATTTTTTGGTGGGTCCTTGGCTGATGGGTCTGTTTGTTGGTTTGCAGATTTGATGACTTTGATGAGATTAGATGGTAGTTTGGTTTGTATAGAATTTTCCTTGGACATTAGTTTTGTATTATCAGATGATACCGTTTCACTTTTGATTGTTCCTTTCAGGTACTTCGAGTATTCTCCAGCCATCGTTTAGAACATGTCAAAAGGAGGCGAAAAAGCATGGACATCGGTGAAAAGATAAGCTTTACAGATGTTGTTCGTGATACAGATAATTATCGATATTTCCCCAAATATCTGACGAATGAAAATTTGATGGATCTGCAACTAAATGACAGCAATTTCCGAAGCCAGATATTGTTGCAGCTACTTATTATATTCCAGTACTTAAAGGGAAATGTGAAATTCAAGCAGCCCACTTACATCCTGGTGGAGAGTCAAAGCCAGTGGATCTCTCAATGCCAAAATGAGGTTTATCGCCTTCTAAAACAAATCCCGCCAGATGGCGAAAATTTGAGTGAGAGTATCAAGCATGTGCTTTGGCGAGAGGAGAATTGGATTGGGTGGAAAAACGAAGGTTGTCCAAGTTTTGCAGCGTTTCAGACAGAAGAAGAGAACCCAGTACCTGCCAAAAGAGCACGCAAAGTCAGTATTGGTGAAGATCTTGTCAAAGGAAGCAAGCAGTTTAATCTTGGAAATCGAGAACTTACACGGTTGTGGAACATATGCCCAGATAATCTTGAAGCTTGTAAGCTAGAGAATAGAAAGAAGTTTCTTCCTAATTTAGACGAGTTTTTCAAAGATGCTATTGAACAAGCAGATCCTGAGGCAGGCATCGAGGAAGAGTACAAACTTGTTAACAACAGCAACTTTTGTTGGAGAGCGCTCCGTCTACTAGCCCGAAGAAGTAGCTACTTCTTTACTCAAAGTACACATCCATTTAAGGCATTGCCAGAGTATCTTAGTAACATTGTTGCACAATTGGCAAAGGGTATGCCTAATAAGGTAGATGAGCCAGTGTTGTCATCAGATTCTGTAGATAAAACATGAACTGTAATAAATTGCTTTATAAGTAGCGTTTTCGATCATTTACTTGTAACTATACATTTAGTTTAGTTTTAGTCAAATCATGATGTTTTCCAGGGGAACAACGAACATTTTTAAAAGGGATGAGCGAGCTCTCTTTTCTAAATCGTTTTCTGTTAAACTACTTTCGCGGCCCCTCACCAACGCCCCGAGCTTTTATGAGGAGTCCGAAATCTTTTCTCACCCACATTGATGTCTCGTAGGTGAGAAAATTGTATCAGGTAGAATCTTAAGGATTGTCATGATACATTTTGTCGCTTCCTGAGTACTTTAAATCTAATAAGACAACAACACAACGACTATAACATGACAGGGAATACGAAATTTAACAAGATAAAAGTGGGAGAATTGGCAAGAGTTGCAACAAGGAAGTATTGCTACAAAGTGAGGCAAATAGGTTTTGTTGGGCGGAGAGGGTGAAGATTCAATAATGCGCAGTAAACTATAGGTAACAAATCGTCACTAGATCATCTTTCACAAAGGTGACTGCTTTGACAAGAAGAAAAAGTTTCAAATTTCTCTAACGCCCATCATCAAGTTAATAGTGATAATCAATATGGAAGTCGTGTTCATAAGTAAAACGAAAGGGGGTAGATTAAGTATCCTTAAGGAAGTGAAGAAAGAAAGCAAGCAATCGTTGGATACGCTGCTTCTCGTTCCAAAGATCATAGTGTAATGCAGTGTACTTATCAAGTTTTGCGAGTACTTCAACAACAAAACCATAAAAAGAAGTTTCCGAGTTGCATGGAATTTGCACCTATTATGAACAGCCTCGCATTTTGAATTTGCTTTTTCTTACAGCCTCTCTGCATTTCAAACAGATAACGTACGATTTACTGTTGTCCAAAGACTAATAGAGTTTCCGTCAAAGCGATAAAACAGTTGTGTAAACTTTTAAAAATTTGCTATCTCATCTTTGGCTTATGATAACAAATATTTGGGATAAAACATGACATAACTGGGTGGTTACATGAAGTAGAGGCTTCGTGTATTGGCATATCATGACATTATAATCTGCGATCTGAGAGTATTGCGTGCACTTGGCGAAAGATTTTCACAAGTCTGGCGAGGAAGGCGTTATATTCAGCCTTTTATGTCGTAGTTTTGTTCCACTTATTTGTATAGCTTTGTGAGCTCTTTACAATGAAGTAGCAAGTTGTTTGATCTATCATGACTGGAATTAGATTAAAGTAAGAGGTTTCTAAATAGAGATGAATTTTTATTAACATCCACGCGAGTGAAACAAATTCTCACTATGTTGCATAAAGATACGCGGGATTTTATTTCTGGCAAAGACCTTCTTTTGTTCTTCCCATACACATTTGCGTATGATAGCCGCAATGGGTTAGAGCAATTTGGGGAATACAAGTATATGTGCGAAAAAGAAAGGAATTACAGAATATGTTACGTAACCTCTGTAACCCCTTCACCGCTGCACTCTCTGTGAATACTTCATTAAGTGTGTTTGCATTCTATCCTCAATACTCCCTGAGCAACGGAGCTGAAAAGCCATTCACGACTGTTCTATTCACTCACCTTCCAAATTAACAACACAATTCTTTTTCTTCAACTCTTCACCTTTTGGGGTTGCAAGGAGGTACGCTTTCTTTGACACTGAATTGATAATCAGAAGAGGTGGCTGCTAAGAAAGTGAAATGATGCTTAGAAGTAGATTGAGAGGATCGAAGAGAGTGAGTGCGCATGAGAATGGTTCGGCCGAAAGTTGATTTCGATTAACTGCTGAGGTTCTCAAATAGTCTGTAAAACGGCTGCAAAATTGCCATGAGACAACGAGTTTCAAAGGAAGCATTAAAGTAGTAATGGGTAGTTTAATGGTAACAGTATTTAAAGGCAAGTCTCCACTAGACGATTTTTATGACGATCGCTACAAAATTCGCGACGAAAACACTTTGCTTATCTCCACATAAAACGCTGACAGGCTATCTTCTCCAGCATAGCTTTCAACGCTTTGGCCATTAATAAATGTGTAAGCCAATCCCGAATCCAGTACATCGCCAGGCGCAAACACAAAGTCGGCAGGGAGTACAGCGGGCATTGCCCGCCTAAATTGCCAAGATAGGCCGTGAATTCCTTTGAAGTTGGCCAACCCCTCTGGTCAGTTGTGTCTCATAAGCATCTTTGTTGTCTAACTCTTTGTCTAATCTAACTGTAGCGTCGCAAAGATAGGGGTTTCTTCGATGTAGGTGAATGGTGCCAGTTTCAAGAGAATGAGAGCGAATGTTGGAGAAACATGGGGATTAAAAGATGCTTCCAAGTAACGCTGGGGTTTGTAGGTAACCTTCAAGGCGCCTACAGAATTGAGTAGTGTCATCTGACACAGATACGTTTCACGAGAGCACCAGCACTAAACACCAGCTCTCAGTAGACTGGAAATTTTGTCCTTTATACGAGAAAAAGGGCTAAAGGCGGCGAGTAAGATGAAGGAAAAACAGACGTTAAGTTTTGAAAAAGTGTAGAAATCAAGTCCTTTTAACATCAGTTTCTAAGGAATGTGTATCCGTTTAAAATAAAATTTATGGCACAGTTGGAAAGACTTGCATTGATAGTATAAGT
>JAAAKL020007330.1:0-16996 GCA_010016065.2 Carybdea cf. marsupialis auct. non (Linnaeus, 1758) | reverse complement strand
TATATATATATATATATTTCAATGGGGCAAGTGTTCACCAAAAGCAAAAGCACGATGGGCTACAAGGTGGCTACGTTACACAATCGTAACAATATACATACCGACATGCTAAGCTGAAATTTACTTCTATCGAAAGGAAACGTCCGAGCTTCGTCACTGGTACTTTGCTGGCACCGGAACTTTCATGGACTATTAAAGGCTAACGATCTGGCAGCCCATAGCGTATTGTTGTCACTTTTAGGCCAGAGTTCCGAGATGTTCAATAATGCTTACCATAGACAGCTAAGTCATGCCTCTTCTGCAGCCTCCCCCCCCCCCCAATAACAACCCCTTGTCCATCAGATATGTTGCTTCCTAGTGTCTCTTCAACATAACCATACTTGGTACATGTTTTGATAACACATCTACGTTTGCCTTAATTCCTCCTTACAACAAAATGGGTTATCGGGGCTTCATGGCACTTTAACGATTATGCAGTTGTTTTCTAGTAGTATCTTTAGACGAATCAGCCCTATAACAGTCTTCCTGCTTATTGCTTCACCTTTAACTCCCTATTTTGCGACATTTATTCGCAAAAAGCCCCCACTTTGTCTTCACACTATCATTGACTCCATAGCTATATCTTCTTGTATCTTAAAGAAAATCCGCAAATAGAGACGGCGGCGTGCCGTCTGAAACCAATGAATACCGCTTCCTTAGTAAGCAGATCACCCGTTTTAGCATCCACTTCTAACCCTTTCCCCCTTTATTAAATTGACCTTAATTCTTGCCGACAACACTCTCTATTCCAAGTGTCAACTACTACTAGACGAGTGAAACCTTCAAGAAATTTGACGACAGCATGTATATGCATAATACATTCCGTCAACAGGTTTCTCGATTTATGCTATATGAGTAAGGACACGGGGCACACTGGCCCTGAACAGTGCCCTCGTTTTCGGGGCACAGATATGTCGAAAATGGTCTCAAATAACTTTCACATGTTACTCTTTTTCCTACTAAAATCTTGTGTATTTATCAAGTAGTATAGTATATTTATCAAGTAATACTCACTGCATATAGGCCTTCACAAATTGTGCCAGATTGTGGGCGTTCTGGTTGTTGGAGACTTCTTTGATATACTGGTCTACCCTTTCCATGTTGACATGTTTGGATTTCTGTACGAAAACCAAAAAATGGATAAGTATTACTGCTGACCAAATAGTATTTTCAAAGCTGTTGTTACTTTATTCACATGCTGTAAATGTTTTCAGTGTTGACTTCATTATTTAAACATGAACAACTTTGTTACCTTACGCAACAAATGCGTCCGAGGTAAAGAATCCTCTTAAAAATTCATTAAGTTGGAAACTACCGTACAAATTGCTTATTTCTCCACGAAACGGAAAAAAATCAAGTTCGAAAACTACATATACATCAAATTGTTAATAAAACAAGGAGTGACTGAAGAGAGTACGGGCCTGGGAAGAACAAAAAAAGCTGGGCCACGGCGGGTAGAAAAGACCTATTCTAGGCAAAGATCTGTGTCATTTTAGATTGCTAACGTACGGTATGATAAATATAATACATAATAAATATAAGCTTTAAATAGTTCCAAGAGTAGAACAATAATAAAAGATACTGAAATGGCGATACTTACACTTCCAAAATGATGAACAATTAAAAATTTCTCTGTGGATGATGTAAAGCCCTTTGTTTCAAGCTGCCATGATGCAAGCTGTGTTGACAAGGAAAATAGTAGAAAATATACGTAAAACTTCAATTAAGTGTTTAATCACTCCTAAACCGACTTCCGGAGAAAAGAATATAAAATCCGTGCTGTAGGCATTCAACAACAACTGCTTTATAAAATGACAGCTATGCGGGGGAAAAGTGTGACGTCACGACTTTGAAAATGTCAAATGCTCAATTTTCATGTTGCCCTATTAGCAAGAACGTAAATGGCCAAAATTGAGAGTGTTGCCTTTTCCCAACACCGAGATATCAGCTTTCAAAGTTTTAAATGCCTTAAATTATTTGATGCTGGACCCTAACGTAAGGATCCAAGGTAAAGTAACAGAGTTTTGACCCGAGTTTTTGAATTTCAAACGCCTCAAGTTTAAACATTATAAACATTACAGGTATGGTATTCTGTGAAACAGCCTACTCTTGGATTACCTTCAGGTATCTGGAGTCACATCATACTATTTCCAACATTTTTGACTTGTGACAGCATCACCGTACCTCCACATTATATCAGTCCAAAAAAACCCCATTCAACCCCAACAGCTACATCAATACACAGTAACCCATAGAATCACAGCTGATATGCGTCAATACAACGGCTTCACTGAACAACCCTGTCGGTACTATGATTATCACGTCATTCTTTTGATGGATATGGTCCAACACTCGAACAAACAACTGTAAATTACTCTTCTATTAGCATGAATGACTCACTAACCACAGGAATTTCCCGGGTCAACAGGTGCACAAGAATAATAGTGTTGTGTTCCATGAGGGCCAACCACAAATCAATCAAAGTCAGAAACGGAATTACAAATCGTCGTAAACTACAAAAAAACTAACCGATCAGATTCTCATTTTAAATGTGAAAAACGCATCATCTCCATTCAACCATGCGAGCAATTATCCAGGCAAGAACAAAACTGGAAGTATTGCGCGCTATTCTCTGTACTGCAAAGCCTTAATACACGGGTACTCTGAAGGAAGCATACATAATGTGGTTCACGGGGTAATTCAGAATTAACAACTTTTGGTAGTGTCGAGCCAAGTTACTTTTTAAAAACACAAACCCACATATTACATTATTATTAGACTCTGTACGAGCTTTTAGGAGCGTGGAGTCCGACCAGCGGATAGTAGTGCCTTTTGCAAATATCCATCATCTGCCACTCGGCACTCGTCTACCAAAAACCAAATACGATCACACATTGTTTCAAGGCGCAGGGAAATCATGTCGAGCATCACAAGAAAGTCAAAGTTCATTATTAGGGTAACTACGTCGGCCGTACTAGAAATTCTCCCTACAAACATAACAAGTTAAGCTGTAGATGTGTCAAAATCTAACCTTCTCTTCCCCCCATTCCTTGAATCCCGCACTCCTTGCTGCTGGATCAACCAATATCAATCCAGTAACCCATTCTGGTTTTTGGATCTAAAAAGAAAAATTGTTAACGAAAAGATGATAAGATACTGATACTTGAAATCATTAAAAACTAATAAAGTTGACAAAATCATATCGATTAAATCATGATCGAATGCGGATAGCATTGTTCGATTTCGGCATCTTCAAAACTGCCCATCATACACACATACATATCGAGAATACTCTTGTAACCTGATTCATACAAATGCAGCTAGTAAAATCGCCAAAAATAGTAAAAACACAGAGCGAACTAAAACAAAAACCAAACGAAAACCGAACCTACCAAATTACGAAAATAAACGAATCAAACAAAACTGAGGTGAAATATTCTTATGAACATACCGCAAGATGAGTCAACACATTTCCACCAGCTCCGACACCAAACCCGATAACATCTTTCGTTAATCTAAAGAAAACCCAAATGAGGGCAAATTAGTACTCAAATACAAACTTACAACTCCAAGGTCATTTAGAGTACATACAGCTCTTCTTAATAGCTTTTTATCCCCTCAAATTGTAATACAATGGAAAGAAAGGTTAACAAAAATTTCCTTATTCACTCGCTCGGAAATTTCATCGACTTTAATTGTCACTCATAGGGTGCTTGAAGTCCTCGTGTAAGCTTAACGTACATGTACCTCGGGCAACAACATGTTGAATGCACTACAACTGACTGACAGGAAAAACTGAGACTACTAAGTGGTAATAATAACCTCATAAGACGTCATGCTTAGCTGAGTTTTGAGGGTTAATACAGTTTTTCCACAGCTTTCTTTTGAGTGATTATCGGACAGACTTACACGCTCTCATCTCTGAGACTGTACAGCAAGTACATTTTTACGACGAGGCTGTTTTTGTTCAGAAATCATCAATTTTACACTCTTAAGTAAACTAAACCTTCACAGTCGTGTCAAATATAAACTCAAAGCTTACTGGTTCGTCACAGGAAATATTCTCGAGTGAAACATACTGTCTAGTTGAACTTTCTGCTATTTTAAATTTTATCCCTGTCACATTAGCGTCGAATCTACACCCACTTCATCCATCCCTATTTTGATCAAACACGTTATTCCGATGATAAAACATCCTGAAATCAAACTATTCAGTTACCTATTTTACACTTTGGCTAATTAAACGTCTTTACTCCCACATGCGGAAATAGTACAACGAAAGTCAACCAAAAAAATTTCGGGACGTAACGTTCTGCACTGCGCAAACACGGTAGTAGGGCACTGGCCACCAAACTTTCTCCATGCACGTCAATGCTGGAGACACTACAGTGGTGGACGTCAGTCGAGAAATGCTGCTTACAGGGCCACATGCACAAAAGTCCCTCAATTAAGCTTTGCTTGTACCCTGGACGTTACACGAAAGTTCATCCTGATTTATCTTGGAAACGTTCCATTTCCGCAAAAAGAGAGATATAGCAGGAAGTTTTGAAGAGTTTATAGTAACCATCATAACATTGAATTACGGAGTCCAGATCCTTATGATACATCACTAATAAGAGAATAATCTTTGATATACCTTTATGCGAAAATCAGCCACGACCTTTCAACAGATGGTGTCAAAGCAGAAATTGAAAGGCTGTGCTACCCAGATGGCAGCTACAGACAATATTGTGACATTTTTTTGTTCGACATATGCTTTCCTGAGACTTGTCTGACCTATCTTCCACCTTGCTCTGGTTTGCTTAAATCTGTTCATAATATCCGCGAAAACAGGGAGCTCCTATTTTAAATTCCCAATTCATGGTAGAGTATCCGTTCCCTTGGCTGAGAATAGAGTAACTCAGAACAACTCTGCAACAAGAAACTATATTTCGTAGAACATTTCGCCTATTTCTCAATCTCAAGAAACAGACGAAACGTTGTCTAAAATGCAGTTTTCTTTCCAGCTTGTTGCTCTGCACTTATTGTCGGTTTATTCATCACTTTCTCAGAAAAATGACAATAGAGCTAACTGACATTAAACCTAGTTCCTTCCCCACTCGAGCAGCATATATTGTAACTGCTTTATCTCTTATATTCCCACTATCTTTCATTCCTGTCCACTTTAAAACGAAAAACACAACAAAAAATGAAAATCATCACTTGCAAGAGGTTTTCAATTTATTTCATCTTTAATTTAATATCAGCTCCACGCGCAATCTTTTAATGTTAAGCAATTTTCGTGATCTATGGATTTGTAACGGTTGTACCACTAGATTCCACGATTCTGCGTCTTTCATTGTCGTTAAATAACTAGCACGTCATAAGCTCGTTCCGCATACTATTGTCACGCTCTGCAACTCACAACAAGCCATGATGTTCAACACCAAAGCTTCTATCACACAATATCGCCATGACATCAATTTCTGCTCTCCTTAATGACAAATATACCACTAAAAACAATACCTAGAGTTTGCTAACCAATAAAAGTGCGAAATGCCATCGTGTGTGCGATGATGGAGTTCATGTTTTGCTACTGTGTCTGCACCACATGTTTGTGTTTCCCAAAACAGATCATCACAGATCTTTAGCGATCACATTACTTGTACACTGCAAGATATTTTAAAAAGACGTCACTTACTTAAAATGTTCTAGAACTGGAATGAGCATCTCGGCCATCTTGGGTAGTGTTGGAAATTCATACCTATGGACAACAAATAAACGACAAATACAACATGGGCTCTATTTCTAAAAAAACAGGAAGGTATTAGACAATGACTTAAAGATTAGTATTGGTGTAGCAAGTATCAAGTTACACGTCAAGCACAAATCAATGCCAAATCAGTGTCATACCCACTGGGGGGCTGGAGTGCCTACATAAGGATAGTGTTTTTTAAAGATTACAATATGCAATAATAGCAAAAAATAAATAAAAAGACAACAGAGTAATGTTCAAAGGACATCATAACTGAACTCTCACTAGTTATCATATCAAGCCTTCTTAAATTTCAAGTTTCAAAAACTAAATATATTATTTGTCTCACTTTCTGAAAAGGCTTCAATCATCATCCATAATGTTAAAATCTAACTTGGTCCTTGAGGTGTTTAATGTTTTTAAGTTTGAAACCTATAACATAAGATGGGTATCTATCCTCTGGTCAACAAGAACATACACAAAGAGTCCATGAAAAGAAGAAATGCAAAACTATTATTGTTGCTAACATCACAACTTCTGAATTGGGTCATTAACCTGTTTTGGATTCTTACGTTGGGCTACATGATGTTTCAAAACCATTCATTCCCCTTTACAGGAGCCACGGCAGTACCCATATACATGGGACTTGTTACTTAAGCATAGAAACTGGAGGACCTTCGTTAAGTCACAAACAACCCTTCTGGGATTGAACCCTGGCCCTCTTGAACTGAAGGCAAGGAACTTATCCAACAGACCACATAGTATTTTTTTGGAGGAGGGGGGACTCTTTATGGAATCTGCTTACACTTTAGGGCATTGATCTGGTGCTCATACACATAGATTGTGTATTGGTGCAACGGGGAGCTATTCCTACCACTATCAGCAACCCTAAATGGAATTAACTACTGTGTTTGGTACAGAATGCAAGTAAACAGGTCATTGCATATTCTGTATAGAATTACCCCCTACATATCTATGGTATCATGTTGAAATGTTCTGTGTTCTGCTTCCAAAAGTGGAAACGCTCCAAACATGGACTGGACAAACTCAGAAGACTCGAGAAGCTTTGGATCAAGTCACTGAATACCATACTGAAAGACTCCATCAAACAAATGGAATGAATAAACAAAGATTCTTGATCTTGACAATTGTAGCCAAATCCTAATGATAGTTAAGCCTACCAAGTGTACACAGCATTATATTACGCATTAATATCTGCTTTAGTTTGTATTATTCATATATACAACTGCAAATTTAAATTTTCTTTGTAATCATCAGTGACAACATCCATGTGGGAACCATTTAATAGTCAATCTCAATTGTTGGATCATAAGTCAGCTGGTGTGAACATGATGTAACATCCTGACAAATGAAATAGTAACTTATATGAAGTGGCAGGGAAAGTGGATAGCAATGACTAAATGCTTGTATGATGGCACAATACAATGATAACTTACTACATGACACAGGATGTGGGTGCTGAGGATTTAACAGCTACACAATAGTATCATGGGAAAGCTATGTTTCTCAATTGAAAGGCTACATAGCCTTTGCAAAATAAACTACAATTATATACTTACTGTGATGAAAACTTTTCAGCCCCTTGTTGCTGTGGGTACGAGGGAAAGAAACTTATTAACTGATTATCAAACACAATAGGTTGCACAGAGGACAATTGATATGGATCTTTCACTATTTTTAGTAAAATTGATGACAAATTAACAACTGACAAATGAGATATTAAACATTGTCTTATTACTGAAGGATCTCTATGAGTGCCTCCACTCATATAAGAATATTATGGCTCGTACACCCTACACTGAACGGTGGCACCCAATTCAGTCATGGCCTCCAGCTGCCTGCTGTCCAGGCCTGTTATTTAGATTGCCCTGGTCCCATACCACTTAGTAGAATTCATTTGTCAAGCAAATAAAGTTGCCATCATAAATTATAGTAAAAATGCATGGCTCAAAGTAACTCCTGAAATTGTAACAATATGCCAATAAAACCCAGTACACAGCCACTAGGCATCAGACACAATAACATCTGGGTCACTAAAACAGTTCTTTATTTTGATTTAAAAAGGTTTAATTTTGCTGTAGCTTCATATCCACAGAACAAGTTTGGATAGGGTTAAAGAACAATCTAAGGTCCAGATTTAACACTCTCACCAAGAACAGCAGGCAAGTAAACTATGTACTAAGCCACAGAAGCTTGCTTGCATCCTTAATATATATAATTCTGTTTCGTTTACAAATTCCAGTAAAATAAAAAAACCTTAGGAGTATCTGCTGCTAAAATACTCAATCTCCACATGGGTTCCATAAAGTAACTCAATACTTGCAACGGGGAAAGTAAATTTGAAATTGGTAATATCAAACAACAACCATTTCTTCGAAAACTAACTTTTGTGATAGGCCATTGTACCACTGATACAAAGCTTATAATGCTGGTAGTTCACCAGAAATACATCAATGCTGGGAAATGTTGTGCCTCACTTTGATAGACATACAGAAGGCCCTCTTGATCAGTTCCAAGGTGTTTGGTTGGTGTTGAAGAAGCTGAAGCTAGTTGATTGGGTTGTGAGAACAATGAGTGCAAACAACAGGGAGTGGATACAAGGATTATACAACAGTTATATCAATGTTGCCATAAAGGTCCACCAAACTTCTATACTGTATCCATTGTTATTCAATTTTTTCTCTGAGAACTTTAAACCATAACTGGGAAGGCTTTTCAGCATTGTCAACTGTGTGGATGAACAAGCTGGGAGGTTTTAAGTGCTGGAGAGAAAAGAATTAAAAGCCAGCATGAAGGGACAAAGCAGTGATCAGTTATGCAGAACTTAACGTATGTGACTTGCAAAGTATCTGTTGCTATCTGCTGCAGTGCTGTAGGTAGCAACTCCACCCAGTGAAATATCATAAACTGTGTACAAGGTTCTAATGATTAAATATCACACACTACATGATATGGTCTGCAGTAACTAGATCCATGTTACATTTCTCATGAAGTAGCTGCCTACAGTACACATAGAGTAGCTATAGTATCAGTATGCTTTTAAAGAAGCTAGGGTTGGCAAACACTGCCTTTACTAATCTTGTAAATATTTGCTGCTATCTCCAGGGGGTTCCAGTCTTGACCCTGGCAGTGACTTTGAATTAAAATAAATTATTAGGTTTCAATACCTGTCCAGGTGCATCAATATGATAAACCACAAGCTTATCCCAAAGTTGGATATTGTCTTCATGCTGAAAGAAGTCCTTAAAACTATTATCTAAAACGTTAAAAACAAAACAAGCGTGAGAGCAGAAAATGTTACAATTCAAGATATGAATCATTAAATAATTTCATATAAAATAATGAAATTATAAATGCATGTCATGGGGATGTAGGGATTCAGATAATTAAGTATTCAAACGCAGTCAGTGTTCTCAAGGCAATAAACTCATTTATTCTTTATATGCTTCTACCTTTATCACATAACTGTCACACAATCTTGAAATTCTTCCATAATGTAGGCCATAATGTGATATTTTTATTGGCAGTCACAATTAATTTCAATTTTACCATATTTTAGTTTACATGATGTAATGAGAACCTTCTAATCCCTTTCCATATGCCCTATGTCTTCCCCTTGGGGAAGTTCATATCTCCACAGAACTGATGGCTTAAAATGTGTTGTGAGCTGCCAATACCATGATATTATTATTACCATGAATATAAATAGCCATGAATAGTTTTTCCATAACTGACAAACACCAAAATAGATTAACTTATGTAATCCAACCCATAGTGGTCCTCACACATGTTGCACATGATAAATTACTGGTGTTAACCTGAAAACGTCAGCAGTGAAGTGATGTACTTGTATAGTTACTGTTATCTTCTCATATTCTAAATGTGTCTACTAGCTAAAATATTTAGATCCTTTAGCTAATTGTTTATGAATGACAAACTACCATGTCAGCACAAATCCCCTATTAAAAATTGATATCTATAGAGCCTTGCTTGTGGGCACCAACTCTGCTTTTTACACAAAGAAATCACTTCAAAAAATATTAAAAATTTATAAGTGATCTGATATCAAGACATTGAGCATGAATAATCATGTTCCCACATCCTTTAGCATTCTCAACAATGTCTATTTTCTCTTCAGTATGATACACTTTTTGCCTTTTTCTGTTTTTGTGGCTGATTTGATTTGATTTGAAAAACGTGACCAGCATTGTGTGAACAAATCTAACTCTTCTACTTCCATGTTACACGACATGATAATTCTATAGGACACCTAGATTAAATTACCTATGAACAGAGTCTGATACAATACATATATCTTTCCACGGTAAGGTGTAACTCAGTAACTTCTACCAAAAGCAATCACCACATCCCCTTGACTTGAAGCTCATACAAAATATTTGACAAAACCTGATGCCAAAATAGAGACCTAGATCTCAAAACTTCTATGGTTGATTTGTTCCTTGGTATGTATTACACCAGATCTACAAAAGATGTCAAATACTTATTACTACATGGCAAACTGTTCAATACTCACGATTTAACCCAATATCATGAAAGGTTACTAAATTTGCAACCTTTTTTCTGCCAGGTGCCTTTTCCTACAATGGTAATAACAATGCCTCATTAGTCATGCTTTTCAGTTGGTAAATCACTGTGTAAATACCAATAATGTAGTGTTTCATGTAACACTCTTAAAATACTTCACAAAAGATGCAGGACAATGCCAGGCTGTACATGCATAGTCCTGACTGGTGTGACCAAAAACAACCCATGGCAGTTTTAGCCCCCTTAATGCAACAGGGCAAAGCCCCAGAAACCAGGTGGTATTAGATTTTCTCTTTTATGATTATTGTAAATTTTGATGGTTAGGTAGAGTTCTTCAAGTATTTAAGAAACATTTGGACACAAGTTCACACAAAATGGGTAAAAATGTATGTGTTGCACATGTACTTCTTAAGTGTGCACAAAGCAGTTAACAGGTATACAGTGCTATTATTGCCTACTTGCTATTTGCTGGCTGCAGGTATTGTGCTTTACAGCTTTGCCTTGCACTTGGAACATACTCTGGCTTTGCATATTTGCCCAAGAATAACAATATGCTTTGTAACTAGCAAATAGCCATGTGTTGCTTCAAACCCTGTACAGAACCCTATAATAAGTTGCTGGCATCATAAAAATTAATTAAACCAAGCCAAATATAATCATAATTACATTATAACAAAACAAACATTCAACAGTCAGATTTAGCTATAGTTTCTCTGTCTATAGAAATACTACAGTTATCATCACAATACTGCCACCAATCCCTGACTTTGTCTCAGGTCAAACCTTCCAAAATGAACTACATTTAAGAGTCACTTTGCCCTAAGTCACTCTAAGCTTACTCCCTGCCTCTTTACTTACAAAATGGCAAGAACCCTTATTGCACTCACGTATTGGGAAAATCTTTCACTGACTTTTTTCGTGCATTTTTGGAAACAACATGACATATCTTGTTCTACAGATAAAAAGTTACAACTGAGGTCCCTGGATCAAATGCTACGCAGATCATGCAAACTGGTTTGGTAAAGACACAATTTCCATGCTCCATATTTTCTGGACCCAAAATACTTTTCAAGTGTAGTCTTGAAGTACCACATCACAAAAATAATGTTTAATGGCCTCTCTGCCAAAGGATATAGCACATTACAAATATTTGTTCCTAATCAAACCATTGTCAATCTGATAACCATGACAATAGTTACTGTTACAAGCGTTAAAGTAGCAAGGTGACATGAAAGAAAATAAGGATATCCAAAGCCACTGCACTTGTACCTTACACTTTGACCACCTTTCAAGTATTTAAAAAGTTCAAATTAAATGTTCTTACAAGGATTAAACTTATCTTTCCACTGACAATTACCTTGATTTTAATATTTAATTATATTTTGCAGGATATAGAGTATTATGATGTTTGCATTCAGATTGAACATTACGTACTTATTTCAATTGTTACCTTGCCATTATAGTCATATATGAGTTTGACTCTTTAACCCATGAACTTTTGTACTCAGATTCAGCCAATGTCCTAAAAGTGGTGCATGTGTAAATTCTCCAATGAAATAAATAATTTAAAATTGCTTAAGGGCATAATAATTTAGGTTTATTATCAGGAATATAATAGAGCCGCCACGGTCTAGTGGATAAGTTCCTTGCTTTCAGTTCAAGAGAGACAGGGTTCAAATCCCACAAGGGCCATTGGTGACACCAGGAAGGGCATCCAGTCTTAAAGTGCTCTATGCTCCAACAAGTCCCATATACATAGGCACTGCCCAAGCCCCTGAAAAGGAATGTGCACGGCGTTAAAACCACATCATCATATATGAAGAGAACTTTCCATTCTGCACAAATGTGGTTGGCTTGAAATGTGTTAAAGATGCCCCATGGCTCTGAACAAGTTGTAACTGGCTAATCAATTACTCAGTAATTATATTCTCATTCCTTCTGCTAGTTTAGAAACTCTAAATAGTGGGGTTGATGAATTGTACCAAAGGGGCATTCCAATCTGTTTCCAAATGATAACACATAGAAACAGAATGAGAGCTTTCACTACACAAACATGAAGTAACCTCCAGACTCCCCCCTCACCCCCAAAATCAATTTTTGCCAGTATACTGAAAGAAGTCCAGATGCCAGAATATGACGAATATGCAAGAACTGTACAACATCCAAATACCAACTTCATATGGACATAACAGCAAAAACTCGACCACTTTAAACCTTGCATAGAGTGGCTGTAACAGAATTGTTGGAACATTTAGAAATTAAATTTACTACTTTCTTTTAAGAAGAATGTTCAAACATGCCCTTAAGGTCTAGTGAGAAACATTAAAATCCTATTGCTAAACAATGTTGGCAGAATAAAGAGCTCTATGCTTATGACTTTCCAGTCAGAGCTAACTATATTAAGTTTTCATGAATACCAATATACAACTGTACATTTCAACAGATCGTGAAGTGATGTCATGGTACTACCTACTTTGCAAGGTTTAGACATATATTTTTTCTCACTTTGTCAATGCCCTGCATTGTTGCCGTGCAATCCTCCTCCTAGCCTTATGAATGACCCCACAACAGAAATATGTTGGTAGGACTTAAAAATGACAAATAACACTTTCTTATGATGATAGGGGTAAAAGAAGGTTCCTCCCTGCAAGGGTTAATAAATCATATATGATCATTTCACACCATGTCTTTGTTTGTTCTCCTAAAGACAACCATTCACAAACATCAAGTTTCCTGTCTGCATTTCCAAGCCCAAGATGCTTCTGCAACTTTTACCACACAAGGAAACCATTTTGTTCTTCTATCCTGCACATGTCCTCCTACTACCTAAATGCAGCATAGTCCTCCATTACCTGATGGGAAGTTTTACTGCTTATTCAGGTACCACATATCTATCTAATTATTCTTGTATTGTTTCTTTGAGGCCTGGTGCTGTCTTATCCCAATAACGTTTTATTACTCTCTGCATGCAACACTGGTAACCTAACTTTAGCTCAGTGTCAAATCAGCTCTGGTTCACATTTAAAATAATTCCTTAAAGTATTCAATCTATTCTTTTTCCTTACTTTACCACTACCAACTACACACATCTTTACACCTACCCTGCAACAAAATCCTTCCGATACTTAGTAGATCAGATGAATTAACATCATCAAACTGACAAAAAATGCATTATTGCTGATGCATAAAACAATTTACTGGGCACGAACACAAACACTAGCGTGCTACTCTTTTGTCATTGTCAAATGATAGGGTTGGGATGTGTTAACTAAGAAATGAAGAGAATCTATGAGTTTTGAAAGGAAAACTTAGAAAAGTGATGAACCAACTCCCAACTCCTTGAAGTGCATGATCTCCTTCCCTTCTCTGCACCGTCTCCTCCAAAGCAAACAATACATCTCCTATACTCCACAGCTCAAAAGACAACTCTTCACTTCGGACACCATATCTCTAGGTTACACTAGCCAGGAACTGCAGCATTCTCCTGACACAGCTTATCAGAACCTTTCCCACCCTCTGAATCAGTTTCCAAGTTTTTGAGCCCTACATTAAGGCTAATCTAATATAGGCATTAAAACTTAAACCATGATCTTCCACTGGCATGTTCTTGTCAATGAGCAGTCTAGCTGCTCTTATATGCTACTATATCATCAGCTTTTACTGGTCCTCCTTCTCTTTTTTATACACATGCTGGGCTACAGAACCATTGATATCCCTCACCCCTTGACATCTCACAAGTAACCACTTGGGGCACTCTGTATATAGAATGAAGTTCACCTTAACCCCTCCATCAGATATTCTGCATTGCTATCTCTTGGACTACACAGGTTGAATTTCACGGCAGACTGTTACCATCAGCTTTGTCTTCTCCATATTAACCTTATGCCCAGCAGTCTCCATCACTACTTTACAATCAATAAACCTATTCTCAACTTCGTCGTTTCACTCCTGCTGTTGTCAAGAAGTTGTAAGCATATAGCAGCTCCCACAGACCTCATTGTCTGCAATCCTCTCCCTCCATATTGCCAAAATGTCCAACCTGGGACTTGATGCTAAACCCCTGATGCATGCTAACTTTTACGCTAAAACAACCTAATGCTCCTCCAGCTACACATACCTTCAACTATGTGCCAACATACAAACCAATTATGTTTTGAATTTGTACCTCAGCTAGATATCTACAAATATATGGTTAAGAGCATTTCTTCTTTTTTCCCAAGCTTTTCATTTAACTGCCTTTTATCATAGATGTGGCATCAACAGTTGACCTTACCACTATGTAGCCAATCTGACAAGGATCCATCAATCTTAGACCCATTTCCAGCCTTCTTTAACAGACAACTGGGCACTCCTGGTGGTACTGCAATCAGTCCTTTTTCACTCTGCTTTGACACACTTTAGAGCTACTCCTCCTCTCTTCAATAAGGCCCTCTATAAGCATGTTTTCATTATCTAAATCCAACAACTCATCAAAATAGGTCAATCTTTCTCCTTCTCTTTACCTGTTTTACCTGCTTATATTTACAAAAAAACACACAAGAGCTCTCCTTCAATGATAACCTTGATTCTCCTCCACTATCATCAAACCTATCAACTTCAACAATATTCTCAGCCAGAAATCATCAAGATACCAACTCCATTTGTTCACTCTTGATTTCTGGTATACAATCAGTTACATCTACTTTGAGCAAGTACATACTTTGGATTCCAAATCTATCCTGTAATAGGCATATCTTGATACTGTAATCTTTGTTCAACCAATCTCATCAAAACTGAGAATATAATCTAATTGATATAATGGAAACAAACAGGTCTGCCCTCAGTGGAAGGTGGTATGATCCTTCTCCAACAAATCCCGATGTCCCTGAGAAAGCAGATCTTTGACTTCTTAAAAAAATCCTGCCTTTTGTATATAGAAAGGCATCTAAAGTTCAAGGGATGGTTTTATGAACTTGAAACTGGGTTGTGCATTCAAGAACTTTGTGTCCTCCTTATATTAAAGACATTAATAGCACTTCCTTAATCTATGGAAGACCTTGATCCTAACACACTGTGGGGTTTGTACAACTGTATGCTGTTCTAGCTACTGACTGGATACCTATAAACATCTTTCTCAAAAAAGAGTCTCCTAAAACTAAGTGCTTCCATAAGAAAATACTGTTAACTGCATGGTATATATGATTGATGTAAAGAAAAGGGGGCCACTTAACACTATCAAACAGGGCTTCTAATTACCTATCAAAGTTGATACATTAGTGACATGGCTATTTTAAACTTTCTTTCACTTGTAAGTGGACTACAGATAAAACCAGGACTAGTCTGGCAAACCTTCACCACATTCTTCGAATGATATCATACTTTACTTTCAAGACAACGTAATAACTTTGATAATAAAAACAAACCCTATCGTGAATCACATCTTGGCTCTTCCAAATATTGAAAGGACGCCTATTTGTAACTGGCACAATCGTGTGACAGAACAAATTACTTGGGTTCCACCTTGGAGAGAACAATAACGAAGTCCCACTTCCATAGAGTAAGATATGGACGATTGTTATTTGACCGAAGATTAGAAAACAGTGTAATGTGGTAAAAGCAAATCAATAATTGATTTATAATCAACTATATTTAAACAGATGTATACATTTCATTGTTATATACGATATTATTTTTGTATGTTATGTTATGTATCAAAATGAGTAAATAAGGTAAGGTACAAGTAAATGGGAAAATCAGTTCATAGCATACGTGATGCCCATGTTTACTAAAACATTGATCTGAAATAAAAAGTACCGATGAACGTATCATTCCTCATAACACCCCCCAAGACCTTTCTCAAAGTTAGCAAGACTTGAAGCTTGTCAAATTTCAATGGGCAATCTAATGGTTTGTGGGATTTACGTACTTTAAGTCAGGTTTCAAAAGAATAGTAAGGATCAGTTGAAACTTCAGTCGTAATGCGGCAGCCTCACGGACATTAAGAGTTCTCGTCCATGCAAATAACCATACAGGCAACTCGTCAAGATGGGGCGCTAAAAATCCAGAGGTGATACGAAGACAAAACCCACCCGTTCCCCAATCACCTTGGACCTCAAAACATGTATCTGTACTCTAGGGGCAAGTGCATGGTTGACCACAAAAACAGCTCCAGGTAATACATAGGCACGTATGCAGCAATACTATACAATGGAAGCTATCATCAAATGCTTGCTTATTTAAACCAGGAGACATGTTTTTCTTTTCGACGACTTGAACCGTCTTAATCTACAACTAATATCCGTATTGAACGATTTCGTGGACGGGCAACTTTAAGATCTAACAATCGGGAGTCACATGTCAATCTGTTGAATTAAATATCTCTAATGGCATTAGAACTCTTTGGGCTGAATATCCAATCCGTTGATAGTGAAAGAAGGTGCAAGTTGATCGATTTACTGTTACGGTTGAACCATGTGCAAGAAACTTTACTCCTCCCTTGAAAACTGATACGGACATTTCACGTTGTTGCTTCAGAGAACGGGGAGAACTACTAGGCTGTTTATGTATGAGCCTAGCAATGAAAAGATGAACATCAGTATATTGAGACGCGAATCAATTCCTGTATATCTACTTCAATTTAACCCCCTCAACAATAACACTACAGCTGCTCGATTTGTG
>JAAAKL020007329.1:0-16998 GCA_010016065.2 Carybdea cf. marsupialis auct. non (Linnaeus, 1758) | reverse complement strand
ACACTACACAGGCTTGCTCTATTGAGAGAACATCTTTAGGCATACCGCGTTCATCAGACAATACACTCCGTCATACCATGACGACACAATCACGTCAACCTACACAATGCGAACATTCATTACAGGAAGGTGATGTCACAATGATCAACTTCCAACACCATTTACACTTGCGCAAAGAAGTGAGATGTAGTTTCAAGAAACAAGAATAACAAAATTTAACAACTTCAGGGTGTATGTTGGAACATACCGAACTCGCACTCCTTGCATTCATACAGGCGATGAAAATATTAAAACATTATTTCCTATTTGATAACATAAAAGAACCACAACAAAATGCTGGCTCATGCGAGTTGCAGTCTTAGGCTCATAAGATATGTAAGCTTCATAGATCTGAACAATCATCTTTACAAACTTTCCAAATGCTATTGGTGTGTGACGTCAGGCGCTATGGATTCCAGACTGTCGTTTCCGAACCTTTGCATGGGAATAAGGACAGCACTATCACTATTTCGATGATGAAGATTGTGCAGGTCTGGACACAATTGAGTAAAATAGCTCACAGGCTCATAAACATTATGATAACAACTTGTTGACTGGGCACTTCAAAAAGTTACACATGAGCCCTGCAGATAGCAGGTAGGCGTTCTCAGAAAGTTTCAAGAATGAACTGGCGGTGTGAGTGGAAGTGTTGGAGGTCACGATAGTGTCTATGGAAAACATCAAAAAATCTGGGATTAAATTCTTTTGAATTTCAGATTATCTCTCTATATTTTTTATCTCTGAAATTAATAGGTTTTTTTCACCTCCCTTGCGAGGCTTCCTGCTCGCACGGACTTGCAACTCATTAAAATGCCGACCAACAAAAGCACTGGTTAGAATGTTGCTAGTAGAGTTGTCCTACTTAGACAATGTATATGGAGCATCTCTTCATTTACTTTTACTATTTTGCATACCATTACCTTTCCGTTTCAATGTAGGTCTAGGACCTTATAACATGACGAGATCTAAAATATGAAATTTGTATGAAAAACTGACGAATCAGAACAACGACTTGCTTGATACAGTAACGTTGTAACATCGATACTTTGGTAATTACATGGGGTTTGCATACTTCAACAGCATCCTATTATTAAGTATAGGGCGACTGCAGAAGGAATGACATACCATAAATGGCATTCCAATCTAGGTTACACTATTTACAAATCTTCACTGATCTGGCCAAGGTGGAAAATAATAAAGCAATTAACAGACAGTAATAATCATCAATACCAATACCTTGCTGATAAATAGTGTTCAATACCAACCAAGTGAGACGAATTTCCGGGGCCCTGATAGTTTCGTAATTCCATGACTCACGCATGAAACGAGTTACTGGTGCCATAAACGGACAGTAGTCAACACTTCGGTATCAACCCTTTTATTGCGAGGAAAAGTAATCTCACAAAAGGTTGACCGGTTGATCGGTTGCTTCTGATTCCTGTAACTACAAACAATATGAAAGCATGTCATAGACTCGAGTCAGTCAAGTGGACATAGCAAGAGTAACATCTCCGAGAACAGTTACCCTTATGAATGGGCATAACTGCTTCCCCGATAATGACGGAAAGTACTTAATAGCTTTCAGTGGAAGGACTCAGCCCCCTCCTCCCCGAAAAAGGGTCAACGGCGACAAGCATTAAACTCTCAGTCTATGGAATCAATTATCAGAGCCCAAAACGATTCCTTACGCACGAAAAAGAAACTTCGCACACTATTGTTAATAGGTTTTATTATATACTTATGCCGATATACTGATAGTATGGTTGCTAAGTTCCCCGCGTCTTACCCCAAGGAAATAAAGGATCTATCAAAAAGACTTCCGAAAGTTCATTAGCACCACAACGTGGGGTATTCGTCGGGGTCTACCATGGCACAATGACTGAAATTTTATTTACTGCTTAAAGTGCAACCAAAGAGGCAAGTAAACTTCTAACTTTTTCAGCATTCTGCCTCTGCTTCAAATGGGGATTGTTCGTGTCACCAAACATTTGACTCTCATTTGGGCCATAAAGGAATACTTCCGACACTAGGTACACCACTAAATTACACAGATTGGAAAAGCAAGCATACAGACGGCTAAACAATTGCAAATATAAGATTAACCTCCTCTACATCTGCTGTGGAAGTGAAAAATCGTTGTTTGTTTTTGGGTGTATTTGTAATCTCATACTGCTAACGAGGCCAGCGTATCAGATGCTTGGCACTGCCAAGCAATTAACATGCAAAAATTTACTATACCGTAATAATACATCAGAAGACGATATCAAGCAATGACTGAGTCACACGGGAGTTGTTTTACTTAACTTAGTCGCTTTAAAAGCTTCCTTTTTTAATCGTAGAAATAACTTTCCCCGCTCCCAGGGATTCTGTAAACTAAGCAATCTCAAATCGTCTTTCAAGCATTTTTCTTTCGAACCGGCGACGACCACAAGACCCAAATGTTGTAAGTTCTCATCACTTAAGATCGCAGCGCTGCCACTACCTTCCATCAAAATCCGGTAAAGTTCTCTTGCCGCAAGGCGAATAACATCCCTAGTGGTACTTTCCGTATCAACGACTACTTCTGTGGCATGTGTTTCGGTAAGTCCAATTTCCTCTGTACCATGCACTCGAACAATACACGTCGACTTCGAAATACTAAATCCGTTCTTGATCGGCAGGTTGTCGCGCGGTAAACGCGACGATAGATGGGTTATTGCGAAGTAATCAGGGTTATATAAGCAACCGACTGGAACTCCAATGCAGTGGTGTTTATCTTGTGCCGCGTGAACTGTGTCGATCACCCAGCGGCTTCCTTTCCAACAGTCTTCGACCTGTTGCTGAATATCACCTATTCGAATTTGCTTTTCTCGGGCTTGGTTAGACTCCGTTTGCGAAAATGCCTCGCGGCTGACTTGTTGAACTACAAGATTCTCCAATTCAAGTAAGCTAGAGAGACGAGCGTAAGTTCTCATAACCTCCGGTTGGTAAACACTCATGTTGACCATTTCGAAATGCTGTAGTGGCATCGTGGTATACCCTGGCAGAATACTTAAAGCATCCATTTGTCCAGGAGGAGTACAAAGGTCTTCGACAGGTGGAAAGATGATTATAAAGAGGACGTCTTCGTTTAGTTCAATTACCTCTCGATCGTATATTCGATGTCGAACTGCGTACTGTAAACATGGCAAAATATACAAACGATTAGATGAGTCGATGCTTGAATATGTACATATAGTACAGGGTGAGTGCACAGTTAAATAAAAACAAATATTAGTGGCTGAGCAAACAAACACGTACGTAAATAAATTGGCAAATAACTATCTGCACAGATAAATAAATTGATAAATAATTATCCGCACAGATAAATAAATTGATAAATAATTATCTGAAGAGATGAATTTCTTAACTAAAAAGTTTTTGAGTGAATAAATAAATTAATAAATACAAATGTAAACAAAGAGGAAGAGACGTTAACCCACATAGATACATGAAACAACCTGTAGATAGAAAAAGGATGACAGTGCTCATTACGTTTTAGCTGATATGAGGAGCTGAGGAACAACTGAGGAAGTAAAAGTTTATACACAAGTGAAAGGCAGATTGCTTACCTCTTCCACAATTCCTAGTGAAGAAAATAATCTCTGAGCTGCGTTTTTCAGCTTGCTTTCAAATGCTCCAACAGAAGCGTTCTGACTAGTGTCGAAAACCTACGAAATGAACACAAGCAGCAACCCACTTTAAATTACATAAAAGCATCATAAAATATCAAATTTCTCCCTGATACTAGTGTAGTCCGTATCCACCAAAAAGGCTACACATATTTTTACTTTAAAGCTGAAAAGCAAAAACCAAGAAAACAATAAAAGTCAAAACTATTTGAGGGCTGTGAGCTCTCTGTTTCCGTGTATGTATCGAAATCCATAAAAATACTCGATGAAACGAGTCAATACTTAAAATTCAAAACGCTCTGCATGCTCTCTAGATGATACCTGGGTTACTTGGAGAAAGTATTAGCCGAAATGTAATCACAAAGTGCTCCCGCAGAAGTATAGCCAAATCAACAACAAATAAACTGGCTACATAGGCAGTTGAAATAAATACAAAGCTTTATTTGCCCTTTGCAGAAGTCGATTGTGTGACGCAAGCCCAAAACGAGGGGTAATATTCCACCATTTGCATTTCACAGATAGCTACGAGAAGCGTTGATGCGCCCACACAATACGATCCAGAACTTCGGTACTCACCTCATCTTCGTTGAGCGACTGAAGAAACTCCCAGTCTTCCCTACAACAGAAATTGGTTTGAAACAAATGATTTTCTTGTTATATAATATAATGCTAACAACTATTTCATAACCTCTCTTCCTGATGCGAGTACGAGTAGCTCCCTGGCACCTGGGTTAAATACATCGACAAACTTTGGTTCCAATTGTAAGATAGCTTTGATAACTATCGCATTCCCGTGTCACGAGTTAATGTATTGTGTGACTGATTGTACGTTTACAAGTGACGGAGTATTGTACGTTTACAAGAGACGGAGGATTGTAAGTTTACAAGTGACGGTAGATTGTACGTTTACAAGTGACGGAGGATTGTACGTTTACAAGTGACGGAGGATTGTACGTTTACAAGTTACAGAGGATTGTAAGTTTACAAGTGACGGAGGATTGTAGGTTTTCAAGTGACGGAGGATTGTAGGTTTTACAAGTGACGGAGGATTATACGTTTACAAGTGACGGAGGACTTGTACTTGATTCGAAACCTCCAGCTTACTTTAACGCCATTTACTCCTAATATGTCTCAGAAGTGCATCTTACCACGTCATAACGAATCTCTCCTACATCACTTTAAGCAAACTCAAAAAGTAAATGCGACATTTTTCAAGTTCATGAAGATCATTGTACAATGCCAGGTAACAAAACAGGGGATGAGGATGGCGGAAACTCATCAAATACAAATGCGACAGGAAACAACTAAATAGCATCAAAGAATTGATACTGCATGCTTTAGAAGCGTAAGAAACCTTCAATTTGCATTCCTTTGAAAATCTGCAAATATATAGTCTATCTTAATGAGTTGCGACTAAAACATTTGAATCCCTCAACGTGTTTCATCGGTCATTGTCTTGGTACCAAGCAACGATTTCGTCAGACTTCCTCATTCAGTTTCGGGTACTTGCGACGCAGGGTCACCATTAATAAAGAATACTGATACTTATATAAGAACCAATTCAGATTAATAAACTTACAAACAATACTTGCCTTACGAACAAGAACATATAAAACCAAAAAAATTCAAAGAGAAAAACATGATATATATTATTCCATGCAAAGAGATTGCGTGACACACGCTATATCATTTACCTAGTCACATTTGGGACATCTCGAATCTTCACGTGTGGTAACATGTTCGGTGCACTTTCTGGAACGACTATGGACAATGATTCAACAGTTGTTCGTAGTTTCATGTATCCAAGATACAATCCCCTAAGAAAAAAGATTTGTCAGAGAAATCAATGCAGTTTCCTGCAGTAACGAAAAATATGCTGTTTGGATCTACTAGGAGGCATAAGCCCGGTACAGTACGTTCTCTTGGAACGAAACAATTCACAAAAAGGTTTACAGAATACCAGCAGAGTGCCAGAATTGAACTTTATAAGTCACTTCGGCCTCTGATCTGTAATCACAATCATATCAGCCGTAATTTCTATAAAAACAACAGTGTGGACTATGCACGCTCTATACAACTAATGCCCTCATAAAAGAAGGTTGTTATACCCGGAAATTCTATTATGCCGCAGTCATGACGGGCTTGTGCTTCTATTAAACCTCTTTTCCTTCGATTTGTACAGAATGTACCACGACTAAAATACTATTTCCAAAAGGGTCATATACATTTCATGCCATAAACTACATACTGTTTGGATATATTATTCTGGGGACTCCATACTCTTACAGTCAAAGAAAATTAGCAAGCAAGATCATAAGTTGCTTTGAAAGCCTCGAAATGAGGTCTGCATAGCTGCTTTCCTACCGTATGAAGGGTCACAGTTATCATGCGACATGTTTACAGACAATATCGCAACAGTCTGCTCTATAATGGCCCACTTTTCATTATCATCTGGTAATCTGCAAATGCATATGATCAATCTTTGTTGCCCCTATAACAATCTGCTAGTATCATTTTCACCCCCAAACCTTATCAAATTTAAACAATTTATTTGAAGTCTTTGGTTCTTATTTCTTCTATGCTGCTCTACTTAACTAGCAATGCCATATCGTGATTTCGCAGGTTCCTTGTACTGAGTGAACAGCATTGCCTACAATCGATATGACTATAATCTTTTACGTCGCTAGTTGGTGTTACCATTTCTTATCTCCATAACACAACTCTCAAAACATTATTCATGATGAATGTCGTTGGGCAATTAAGGTGGCATTGTTAAACTGACCCCTTAATTACAAACTGGTTATACAGCCTAACAGACTTCCAGACCAATAACTATCTGCTTTTTATGATTCACTTACAGCTTTTCATTTACCAATCATGGTGGCCTAATGAAATGACAGAACAAACTCCTCTGAATCAATTCACATAATTACTTTATAATTGTCCCACAAAACAAGCACGATTAATAATTGACTAAAGATATTGACACTGAAGCAAAGAGACATAATCCATGTTTACTGGCCACAGGTGCGTATTGAGACTATTGTCGCTATTCATTAGAGCGCGAGGAAAGGCTTGTTTATTCACATCTGTCGTATTAATTATATCATGGTCCAAATCAGTGGCAGACGCTAGGAGCGGACACTTTGTAGATTATTGCGGAAGAAGGGGAGGGTAACCAGTTAACCAGGGCGTCGCCTTTGTTTCATTCCTCTAAAAAATGAATTTTCAAATCGCCGAGAATGAAATGCTTTAACTGAGGTTGATTTGTCTTTCCTATCAACTCTTTTAAATTTTAAATTTAACATTTTAAACCAACGATGGTCACAGTCTTGTTGAGCAGGTCAAAAGTTGCCTTCATATGCGAAGTGTCTACTTCTAAAGTTTATAGCGCCACAACAAAAGGACTTGTCATCAAATAACAGTAACGAAAGCCCTCGTTAAAAAGATTTGTTGTTTGTCCTACGACCATATCCTCATTTGAAGCTATCATTACAATCTTTTACGGGCTGTTCTACAGCCTTTTCCTTTACGAAAGTTTCTATTGTATCTGTCATGATCATCTATCTTCGCATTTGCCTGTTCCTGAACACAATGTTCAAGTAGTAGTGTGGTAGCGGTCTCATTAGACTAAATACGGCGTTGTAGGCAATACCTAGTTTATATATAGAACCAAGTTCAAAAGCCAGCATACCTTGACAATGGTGTTCGGCACTTCAAGTGATAATTTACCATTTCCTAAGTAAACGGACAATAAGATGACAAGTTATATCACTGTTTTGAGCAAGAGAAGTGCTCTTCTATTCATAATAAAATCCATTTTGTCACAACGGCTACTCTAAAGCATGTTAGAGTTTGGTAATACAATATAGCTAAACCCAATAGATTCAGCTATTCTTTAGCTACTCGTTGGAGCAATTGAAGCGGGGGCTTCATGGGGCCATTGTATGGCTAAACCAGCATCGTCTACTTTGCTGGTACACTGCAAGAGAAACAAAGCCTGAAGCATATCAAGTACAGAAAGTGCTATTTGTGGTACACTGTCAAATTCGTAACCAGGAACAGCTTTATTATCAAGTTACAATTATACTGCAGGTGTAAAATCTAAAACATATCATCTTCTCTTTGCCAATACAGACCATTCCTTGCAATGATATCGCTGTTTATGCTTTTATCATGACATAGTTTTCTTCCAAATATTATGACTTCAATTTCCCATATTCTGGGTAAAAATTTCTGACTCCATAGTTACCAAATACCTTAAAGCTTCGTGTAACACGTTGAGCCTTAGTGACCGCATAAATACTCCCCTAAGTCCTAGCAGTGCAAAGCTTGGGAGGCATGTGACAAAAACTACTAAACATTGCAACTTATAATAGCTGCTAAATAATTAAATACGAAAATCAGGAAGTAGCCTTCACTGTCTCAAAAATCTCGTGGGGTTACTTGCGAAAAGAACTCCAGACGACCACTTGCAACTATAATTTCTTTTAAGGTCACATAAGGGCCAGGCTGTGACTCTCTGATCTCATCTAAAGACGGTGAACTGGGGAATGGCGTCAATGCTATTCTACTGCTTTATTATCATCCAATTCTTCCGATTGAGGCCCAGTCTACTTAAAGATGAAACAACGAATCCAGAAACACACTAAATCTACCCCCTTTCAGATTTCAGTAACCTGATATGGTCATTTAAGAATGCAGGAACGCGATGGTTTAATCGTGAATACCGTGTTTTATTGACGCCACTTAATTCATACACTACTAAGTCTCTGACGACGTTATGATGAAACAGAGCATCGAAAACATTACTAAAAGTATTCAATGATGAAGCCCAAAGTACCTGTAGAGACGGGATCAATTTCTCCGGTGCTATTGATTCATGAATTGAATGGGACTTCTTAAGAAGCTTTGCAATCGGTGACCATTTCATTGTCATTGCTCGGCTGCCGGTAAGCGATTTCTAAAATGTGCATAAACAGGAAATATAGATAACGCTGGGAAACTAGGTAAATGTTTATCTTATATGCAATCTCTTTGATATAACATAAAAGAGGTTTTAAAATACCAAATCTTGTTCGGTTAAACTAGACGTGATAAAGCACGCATTGTAAACAGCCACCATGAGCAGTTACGGGTGAGGACACACGACCCAGTTGTCACAAATCAAATCCCAGTTGAATCTTTGGCCTACGATGTATTCCGGGGTATTAGTTACATTGTATTTCAGATGGACTAAATTTCTGTAACCTTCGGTAAGGCACTGGAGTTCCTGAGGATAAAATATATACTAGGTGTGGATAAGTGTCAGCCCCCTACAAAACCCAACAACATACTGCTGTATACTAAATCGTGCTTTAAACTTTTAAGGATTAGCTCATGTTTATCCGCATAAAAAACCATAAAATTTTTCAGTGAACTTTAAGCTCAGTTGCTTAAAATAATGCGGAAAATACGGTGGGAAAGTGACGACAATGATGAAAATTGAGTATTTTTACCAAAATTCAAACATTTTCAAAATCGTGACGTCACACTTTCCCTCCGCATAAGTGCCGTTGCCATAACAAGGCGACTGTAAAACAGAATCTAGGATTTACGGAAAATTTGAAGGTCTATTCTCAAGTCTTGAGTCGCTTAAAATGACCCTTATTTGAAAGTATGGACCATCAGCCTACAAAAGGATACCTTACTGTGAAAAAAGGCTACAACCTTGCTCGAGAATAAGATAATGAAACACAGTTGAATACTTCGAGACTACTTTAAAATCGCTGGTTATATAATAGTATAGGCTATGCATTGTTTTGACGGTCTGTAGGAATCAGTTAACTGCTTCGATGTGAATGTCTTATGCAAATACATCAAATACACCATTCGATCAACTTCAATATCAGTCCTCTACAATATACATTTCTAAATCCGATTATATAATCGATTACCTAGAGATATGATCTGCCAAGCAAATTGAAACAACTGCTATCCCTTGTTATCAATTTTAACTTAAAGCGGGAAAGCAAAGTAACTTTTGATACGTACAAGTGTTCCAATAACAGTCACACTCATAACCGGTAACAGTGTGAGGACATTTGATTCTAATGTATCGTCTATCAATTGAGCAACTTAACAGAAACTTTAGATGACACAACCAACGTAAGTAACTTTAAGCCTGCAAATGATAACCACTCTTTTGGGTTGAAACCAAAGACGTTGTTTGCCTTCCCAACAACTAAAAACTGAAACCATAACCTAGAATAAGGCAAGCTACACAATACAATAATACTAGGGCCGCAAAAGGGCTTTATCTCTTTATTCACAAGAGAAGTATCATATCCAATTAAGGAAAGATGGCCATAAATATCATTTCAAGTACAGGAATACATACCCGAACACTGTTAATGGTTAAAAGAAGTAGACTCCCGTGATGATCTTTGAATGGTCGATAATACAGATGACCTAGATCATGAACTCCCGTAGCAGCCTGTCAAAAATATATAAAAGACAACAAATTACAATCGATTATATTATAAACTCACTAAAAGAAATAGCATCATATAATTTCTAAGCTGGCCACAAGAAACTCATATTTCCGTTCTCCAAGCTGTACTGGTACGTTTGGTTTCAATGTACCACTTCAAAGTTCCATAACTTAAAAAGAACACAACACTTAGAGTAGATCTTCATCGAACGTAAACCGTTATAGAAGGTCACCTTCGTGTGAGATAATTCTGGAACCCAAAAGTTATTGGTTCTTGTAATATTCAGTGTCAAATGCCATCGCATGGTTACATGGTTAAAATAAAAGCCTGCCTATGCGGGGCAGAAACGGGTACCAGATTCAAATGGACCTGACCCCCTTCCTAAGGTATTTAGATTGCATTGGATCTACTGGATCCACAACTATGTAGATAGCTTACATTAATCAGCGAAAACCTCGTTCCCATTTAGAACAAGGTCTAAAGCATATCAACTACTGCGTATTCGAAAGTATCGTGGAAAGTACCCTTGTTGCTTCATGACAACGTAAGCGACAAAGCTCGAACAAAAGTAACTCACCAACAACCCTACCTGCTTAAATTAATAGTCCTTCAACATAACTGTATAATATCATAACACGTTACATATGGTCACAAAATTCTTTGATTTCCAACATTTTTGATTTTCTCTTCGGACAAGAGAAAGTAGTCAATAGTCTAAAACTTCGCAGTTAAGAATATGGATATGTAGACTGAGGACTCACCTGTAATACTGTCGAAGCTTGTAATAGTTTTTTACGGAGTAGGATTGCTTGTGAGGAGTGGCCACGGGAAGAATCTTGCAGCATTTGATTTGCATCCTCCCACGTACAAGAGACCTGAGATTCAAAAGCACCAATAATCAATTACATTCAAGGCTTGCAAAACACAACTGTGACTGAGTAGACATCATGGAATAAATCATTTACTAACTCAATCACGCAAATCACCTACTCATTCAATCAAACAAATATAAGTTAGATATCAAAATAAATGAACATATGAACTATAAACAGCTGAAGAGGTAGATACCGAAAACTTTATTGTCAATAAATAAGGGGTACCCTGAGTGCCTTGTCATTTTCTCTTTTCCCAACTATATGTTGAAAACGTAAAATTGAAATATAATATAAAAAATGCCAGAAGAAAGATATTAAATTCTGAAAGTTCCCCGTGAGCTATATTAATATTGTTTTATGACGACATAATGATATGTATGTATCTATATATATATCAAAACCATAACAGATGAAAACCAATAGTAAAGTTAAAAAAGATTATAAAAGCAAAGGCGGCTTAGCTACTGCTAGCTTTCGAGAAGTTTATTCTTTTCGCCTGGCAACCAATACATTAAAGCAAATCTATCTATCTATCTATATCTATCTATATATATATCTGTATATAGGCCTATATATATCCACATACATCTATATATAATCAATTAATTAATAAATTAATAAATAAATTATTTGACCAAACGAATTACAGCAAGTCAAACTGAGGAAATGTGAAAGATCTGCCTAAAATAGATGATAAAATGTAACTCCTAAGTCATTAACTTACCTTGGACAGCCAATAGTATTCTTGCGTTATTGACTTCGAGTAACTATCATCTACCTCTACAACAGGTAGATTTTCGTCCATTGTCACTAGGACACGATCATCCTCTTCGTTATAAAGCAGAGCAGCGAGGTAGACTCCCCTCCTACAAGGAAAAAGTTCCACACTTGTGACTACGGTGGATCGTTTACCAGGATACGTAAGCTCGGTAGTCATCGTTTGTACCAAGAATTGTATGCTTAATGCATGTAGGGGTATTTTCAATACCAAATAATGTTTCTCGGAGCTTAATATCGCTGATTTATGTCCACTTTATTGACGATTTCTCCAATATGACACCACGTGCACTCGTAATACAGTTAAAAGCATATCCAATTAAACTTGACGACTTTTTGAAAAAAAAAATATACCAACACTACGTGCTACAATATTCATGAGACGTTAAATTGCTTATATTTTTACAAAAATATCCCAATACTTCGGCACTCTCATCTCAAATACTACTTTTAATACTACTTCAATCTAATGTATTTATCGTCAATTCACATACCTATCTTTTGGAAGATGTACAACTCTATAAACATCTAAACCCATTCTACGCCATATAGGGCATAATAAACTGCATCCCCAAAATATTCAGCAAAGTTTGCAAACATTGAAGTTATTACGAAATCAATGAGTTCTAGTGCGACAGAAAACGTTTAAGACGTAAACATTGGCATTCTGTTTAAATATTCTACGCATTTTTCTTCCCACTTGATTCATCATTGTGTATGTTTAATCGTATGAGAGATTCGGTGATATAAAATCTTATTTAAAATATAAAAACAATTTTATACGGTCATCGAGGATGGGCTTTGGACGAATATTGAAACAAATAAAGAACAGGCTGAGGTTGATACAAGAAGATCGATATTATTTTTAAAGCCGATTATAATTGAAGGTAAAAATAAAAGTAATAAATGATACGTGATATAAATGCTTAAGTGAATCAAGAAATCAGACTGCTTTGCTTAAAAATAACAACGTATTTTGGGCACTAAACCTGACTCCGACTCTACTTTTCCATCAACGACAAGAACAAAATAAGAACCTACTATAGGAACCGGGATCAGAACTTGCTCTATGGAAGTATGAAATCTTTCAAACGCGGTAAAATGGTAGCATATCATACTCATTTTCTCCGAAAACTGCCACTCAGGCTGGATGCACACACCAATATTTATTGTGCATACTTTTCTAAACCAGTAACCAAACGTATTTAATCAATCATGGAAAGGTGCCAGAGCCATCCCCAACATTTCCAGAGGGAAAGAGGTCTAACTTACGGTGAATACGACTTTTGCCTTTTAGCACATTCAGTAAATACCAAACTTGGGTCATAAGAGGAAACAAGATTTTTCAAACGAAGAGTACACTACCATCAAATATCAATTTCAATTTTAGAATACATCATTCTGACTTAAATCCATTATTTAAATTAAAGTAATTGTTGTTATCAAATCTGTAAAAGGAAGGGAGCCCAGTTGACTTCTGAAACTCATGGGGATAGCCCTACAAGGTGAAAAATAATGCTAAGACAGTGCAACAGACGTCATCAGTACTAAAGGAAAAAGCTTTAGTCAAGATCTTTGTCCAATGGAGAGCATGTTAATATTACATTTCCTGCACTCGAAATTCCGGTGTTACATACGAGCTACACGAACATATAACAAAATAGGGTTAAGATGCAGAAAAACTGTAAAGCCTATCCTATCTATGGATCAAAATAATGGAGTACTTACCACTACATATGTTTTACATTAAAAAATTGACACCATGGGCTTCTATTGGGTAAACGATCTTAAAAGCATTATACACTTACCCCTTAATGCGTTTTAACAGTTTTGGTGCACTGTTGAAAATGAGGTTTGTGTACTTTGTGAACCCTTTCATGACTGAGTTCTTGCGTCCAAGCTTGGGTGACGTCGAGCTACCCGACGAAGTATCATTGGAAGTTGTCACTAAACAAAATAGAAGAAATCTATTACGAACAATTAAAACCTATGACTTAAAATGTAACATTAGGATAGTGGCTTGAGGGGCTGGTACAAACTGAGGTCATATCAATTCTATATACAATTATTCTACGTAGCATGTTCCGTTTAGGCACTACAAAGTAGTAAAACAACTTTAAATGTATTTTGTAAGTTGGGTCTAATTTTAATGTAACTGATTAGTTCTTAACGGTGGCACAGTGCTCCTTGAATAACCACAAGCCCGTCGTGCGAGAAGAGGCCGCCCCCAAACAACGATTAGCCTTCCCCTTGAAAGTGCTTATTTCCTCCACTAACAGCCAGTAAGTGTTGATGTTTACGGTGGAATGGATTCTTTGCGCTGTAATATACCTTCGTATGGTTGTTCCCTTCCTCCCATCTGCCCAAATAGTTCTCAAGGTAGACACTTCTTTATCATCTAAAAGACTCCAAACTCCATTGCTGACAAGATTGTTCATCTTAAAATTTGTATAAGCGGAGATAATTTGGCCACGCCTTCATAGCTACGCAGGATAAATCCATATCAATGCAACGCACTATCGCAGCTTTCATGAAACAAACACAAATTCGGTTGGTCGGTCTGTTCATCGGATAGTGAGGGGTTACAAGAAGTTGTGCGCGTAACCTCTGGGTCACCTTTCCTTTATCTGCTTATGTCAAGACACGCGAACTCAAATACGGGCCTTTTTGCCCTATAATTTACAAAATATTTATCAGAACTACTAGCAACAGAGATAACTTTCGCCACTTTTCTTACGCAACTAAAGTGTTACATGCTTATATTTTTTTCCACAGCATTTGGTGAATAACCTTAATCTAAATTCCACACTATAAATCTTGATTTACATGATTATTACATTCCAACATCTCTTAAAAAAACTTACTAGTTTCACTCTTGTATCAGCTTATGAGTAGTAGGTCGGAGAATGGAGACGAAAACTAAGTCGCATCGTTGTTGAATGGACCCAAATAAATGACAACTACGTTTAGTGATCAATGATGGGATTTGGTAACCCATTTTGTAACTAAGTTACCAAATTTGCTAGTTTTGACTTTGATATCGTTACATAACAGTAATTCTCTTCGTCTCCTTTTTTGGCCCCTCCTACTCAAGCCTGGCACCCTATTGTGATAACCTGGCAAAGGGCCATATAGCTCGCAATTTACAACAAAAACTCACGCCCCCGTTTCATGAACAATACTTTTCAGCCCCTTCCCCCAAAAGTTGTGCTGAAACTGCTTTTCACCTGTCATCAAAATGGGATTTAATTAAATTGCATTACACTACTTAACACTATTTTGCGTGTGTTCTATGATGAATCATTTGTTAGTATTTTCGTTTTATCATTTTGCCTATTACCAGTGGCGGTTTTAGGGTACAGCGGACAGAGCGGTTGCCCAGGGCCCCACGCTCAAGAAGGGCCCCGCACATTCACCTCAGATAATTTTTTACGTCGATTTCTCTTTCTTCAAACAGCCTTTTCATTAATTTGAGAAAGGATGAGGAATCACAACTAACCTCACAAATAAAACCAGAACCCAATTTATCAAAAGGCTATATGGGGTGAGGGGATGGGCTCCCCGATGTAAAAGTGCCCTGGCCCCACACGTAGGAAAACCACCCCTGTTTATTACTTTGTAGTAATAATATTGACGGTGAGATCTTGTTATTGTCCGTGTAATATAAAAACGAGGGAGGGCGGGGGTGAACGCTAGCGTACTAAGCAAACTCACAGTAAGTTTAATATTAACCCCTTCACCACAATTCACAGCTCCTTAAAATAAATCTAATGTTTTCACAACATATCAGGATTCCGTATAATAAGAAACAAATAACTCAAGACTGTGGTGTGATCACCTGAAATAATCTCGAGAAAAGCACACTTAGCTAAGCTTAGCTGAATTACAAGAAGGTGGCAAAAAAAGATAATGCAGATGTGATGAAGTACAAAACAGTTAAGCACAACTATTTTTGGCCTTTTTGAGGATCATAATGACTGCGGCACGTGCAAGTATTGAGAAATAGCCCAATGAAATTGCCATGTCACCTAAATGTCGCGAGTTTTTCTTTCTGATAGAAGTAACCTCTCTCCTTTCGTATACAGTACGTCCATTTGATTGTATCATCATCATAAATAGCCATAGATAATAGTCGCAAGATGTAAGTTCTGACAACCATGACCGAAGAAATAAATTTGGCAGCAGAAAGCATCGCATTGGGGAAGGCAATATTAAGTTTAACCACGAGAACGATCATTGATGTTGAATACAGATATAATTTTTTTCCAAAGTGGAAACTACGTACGGAACGTACACGACGTATATTATGGGGGAGGGGGGGGGGGAAGCGGAGAAGAGGTCAACTGTAAATTTGACCCGTCAAAAGGGGTGCGACCATCGCGAAACTTTCTTATCTTTTTAGTACAATCCTTTAAAATGGTGAATGCAGTTTGGATATCAGATTTACAGCTTTTCCCTGCCGTACACTTTTGAAATTTGTTTCTTTACATATAATAAAGGAAGGAGTAATAACAATATTATCTTCTAAATTTAAGACGCCTTTTCTTAAATGCGCCATTTGCCTCGAAAAACCCCTAGTTTTAGTCAATATCGACAATACCACAACTTTTCAATCCAAAATACTTTACAGACCCAAGATACAAGACCCACACAAAATTAAGAGATCAAACTGATACTATTTGATGACAGACAGAACAGTCAGAAACATCTGTGGGCGGGCACAGTCTGAAGAGTACGGGACGCTGTGAAGATATCGTGACGAGGCTTCTAAAATTCTTTGCTCGATTCATCAGGTGTTTCACGGGAGGCCTTCAGGCTGCGCCTCCTTTTGTTTAGAACCACACACACATTTCCTTGGGAGCAGCCCAACTACTTAGTTTGTCATTCTGAAGGTACGCTTTTAGAACAAGGTTACGGGCCGCTAGAGAAAGGAAACAAGAGGATGCTATGTGGTGGGGAAAGTGTGACGTCACGATTTTGAACATTTTTTAATTAAGGGGACAAAACCCAATTTTCTTGTTACCCTATTAGTGAGAACGTCAATGGCCAAAATGGAGAGTGATGCCCTTTCCCAACACAGAGACATCAGATATCAAATTTTTGAATTTCTCTAACAAAACCCTATTATTTAATGCTGGTTCCTAACTTAAGGAACCAAGGAATATTAACAGAGTTTTGACCAGA
>JAAAKL020007328.1:0-16998 GCA_010016065.2 Carybdea cf. marsupialis auct. non (Linnaeus, 1758) | reverse complement strand
ATTTACTTCATCATGTCCATCTGATCTCTGAAAGTCTTAGAATCTTCACTTTTAATCTTTTTACCTCTCGAATAAAACTCGATAAAGTGTTGCTACATTCCATGTTTCTAGAGCTGTTTGAAATATCTGTCATCTTTTCAATAGCTCGCCCTGCATGAATAACGTGGACTTACTAATTACTTTCCGGAGTCTACGTTTCCACCCACGTGGAATGACATTTTCAAAACGATATGCTGTTTTCATGCCAGTACATTGCGAACCTTAATATTATTTGAAGTCTTATCTTAGAGATGCCCCTTTTCACCGTTTCAAACCATGTCTACCCATGTTAACAGGATTCAAAAGGTTTCGTCTCACGTTAGTAAATCTTGTCTAGCTGGTGAATTCATCTCATCACAACCCTGGTGTCAGGGAGACGGAACTTTACAGGTTTGATACCTTGGAAAAGTGGTGCTAGAGAGTATAAATAGTTAAGATCTAACTCCATTTAGGTAGATCTCTTACCACTGGATATAGTCTAACCTCACACGTAAATGGGTAACAGATACCAATCCTCATCTGTACAAACGAATTGAAAATGGCGCCTGCTTGTTCACTATGGAAAACATCACCAATTTCTACAATTTCACTTACTTAACGCAGCCATGTGACAAAACCAAGATCGGTGGTACCGGCACCATTCCCTTTGAAGGCTTTAAAATCGTTTGGATCGTTTTGGCACGTCTATTATTTTCGCATGCGCTCCCTAAACATCCAATTCTAGTATGGAATTTTCAATCTTTACTACAGTTTCTGTCACAAACCCAATAGTTGGTTTTAGTTACTTTCAAACGAAATGTAGTTTTACATTCAAACATAGCAACATAGCATAGCAACAATCAATTTTAAGCAAATGTGATATCTTTTTGAAGTAAGTTGAGTGAAGGAAATCTAGCGTTCTTGAATATAGAGAGAAAATGGCTACCCAGTCTTGTTGTTATCAATTGGTTAGCTTAGCTTTCCCCTGTCTGATTAAAACCAGTGAGAAGTTTGGAAATATATACATATTGAGTACTATTGAGTTGAAATATGATTGCGTAGTTGGATGTATATTATTAAATTAAAACAAAGAATATGCTGTTCAATTTAATTTAAAATGTAATTTAGATATTTACCTTGTGACATGGATATGAAGCTTCGGAGAAGTAGATTTATTAATTTGAACGATTAGCACAGCCACCATCGGACAATAGTTGCTTTGCTATAGGAGAAGACTCCATGATTTAATATATGGTGAAACACATCATTCATTCAGCTGTGTTTTCTTCTAAAGGAGAGATGCTCAACATAGAAGGCCTTCATCTCAGATTGTTCTAAACAGCCAGAAAGCTATGTCTTGATGTTTTAGTTCTAAACACTTGTTGAAACTCACCTTGGCTTGTTGGGGTTAGTTTACACAAAATATTTAACCCTTCTTTTCTCACAGGGATTTAGTTCTGTGTTCTGAGTGACCTGACTGTTGCAAACACGTCAATTGTATGAATCGCTCAACTATATAAGGAGGTTATAGATACCTTGAGAATTACTCGCCATATTAAAAAAGAGAGATCAGAGATTGGAAGAAGATGGCTTTTTGTAGCTTTATGCATGTTGTTATTTTGAGTTACCTTACTATTGTTGGGGCTTTTCGCTTCGTTCGCGTAAAGGAAAATGAGAAAGGTGCAGAGATCACTTGCGGCAGAGGAAAAGTTATTTGGATCGAAGATGCAAGTTATGGCCAAGTGATCAACGACAGGAAATTCTGCCATTCTCCATCATCACGCACTGAAGTGGCTGCTCGATGCAACATGGAAAAGAGATGTTTTGTCGAGGCTAGAGATGATATCTTTGGAGATCCATGCAAAGGAGTGCATAAACAATTGTACGTGATATATCATTGTTATAGACCAAGAATATACTCAATACAATCACTTACTGTTTGTGAGAGGAAGAAGAGTAACTTATCATGCCCTTCCGGATGGCAACTTCACATCATGCAGGCTACGTATGGCAGGCTGGACGAAAGTCGATGTAGAAAGGGACCAGTAGCAGACACCACCTGTAATGCAAATCAGTCACTAACGAAGGTTCGTTCTCTATGCGAAGGGAAAAGATTTTGCCACCTTAAATCATCGAATACAGTATTTGGTGACCCCTGCAAAGTAGTCTACAAATACTTACAGGTGCTTTATCAGTGCCAGAGAACAAACTACGAATCCAGAATGAACCACAAGCCAATGGATGTGCCCTATTCTGTGCATGAAATCAAGATAGGACATCAACAGACGCGGATCAAATGCCCGAAACATAAGCTGATTCATATCCACTATGCCATGTATGGTAGACAAGGTGGTCACAGTTGTAGACATCGAGTAGCGACCGACAAGTTGAAGGTTCAACAGCGTTGCCAATATTCGAATTCGTGCTTCTTGAGAGCGACCGACAGTATCTATGGTAGGCGATGTCCAGGGGTAAACAAGTTTCTCTATGTGAGGTATTCGTGTCAGTAGATAACTTATATTAGTCAGGAACTGAACACTTTTTGAACAATGAAAACGCTTTTCAACAGTACGATAGTGTAATCATTTCAAGCTTACAGTCTGTAAACTATATGGGAAAACCATAGTTTTGCATTGTTATTGTAAAATTAAATTTCATTCCTAAGGCCTATGTAAAACATGTTCTGTAATCAGAATTGAAAAGAATCTGGACAATACGGTCAGCATCCGAATGTTTATTATCCCTCTTCTTTTCTTAGTTTTTATGTAATTTTTCCTTTTTACAAATTAAATTTTGCCTGCAGCTCTTTCCTGTGATCACACCTCTTTCAGCCTCCTCGTTTCCAAAAGGGGGCTCCATATTTGCTCTTTCAGAGCAAAATAAGCAACCTGCACCCAAAGTTGTAGGCAAAGAATAGTTGCCTCTTGCTTAAACTTTTCGAAGCAATCAAAATGCTTCCTTAAAAAGAATTTGATTGATTTGATCTTATCTTTGAAACATGTATTGTCGAAAAAGGTAACAAACAAATAATTGCCATACAAGTGAAGCAGAAAACCATTATCGAGAATGTGTCTACGGAACATGCCGTCTTTGAAAGCAAATCCTGCGACATTCCATATTATCAAACCTCGTCCTATAATAAACCGTTGGGCACAACGAGACTAGATAGGGAGTCACTCGAGTTAAAGTCACTCGAGTCCAAACCATGCATCCCACATCTATTTATAAGTAGCACTCATTATCTTGCGGATTATTAGCACGAGAAATTACCTGGGCAAATGCAAACCTAACTCTTAAATAAATCTTTGATTCTTCAGATTATTTGTGGTTTCCTGCCGATTATTAGAAGATCATGGTCAAGTAACCTATTATCTCAATTCATCCATACCTCTATTGTTTCCACTAAGTCTCAACAGTTGTGCGATAATTTTCCTTTAATAAAAATAATATCTTGTATAATCAGAGCTACTTATTTTATTTTCTGTAAACGGAACAGTGCCTGGCCTGGCCCAGGTTTTATCTTAACGTATATCACATCATGTAATCCATTATGTCTGTAAAGAAATTAATGTGCTGTATAGGTTGTATAGACAAATAAAAATTCGAAGTTTAAAAAATTATTATGCAAGCCATAAGTAAGGTCAGTCACTTCCTCTTGTGGTTCAGCTGTTGTAGAGTTTTCCTATCTTATACCAACCGTTACTTAAGTAATACATTACCTACCATTAAAAATCTTCATCTTCGGAAACAGTCTGCCGGTACATCCTGTTTTTCATGCCTGAATACCCAAACACATCAACAAGTTGTTTCGGGTTGCCTAGTCCGTCTCAATGAAGGAAGGTATAATTGTCGAAATGACTCAGATTTGCGAATAATTGCCGACCTTTTTCGTGTATCCGTGAAAGATATTACGATTTATTGTGACACCACTGATTATCCATAATACGATGTACTTTTTACATTTTTGTAAGCCTTAACAGAACGGTTCTGAGCACAAGATACTTGTATCGTAGATGTTTTATTTCGTATTATTTTCATCTCATATCTACTAATATTTATGTTATTTAAAGAGGTACGTTTTTGTTGTTGTTTTTGTCCTTCTTTTTGAAAAGCTGTAGAACTCGCAGTCTAACTTGCCTAATATTTACAAGTATTTGACTGAATATAGTTGGTATATCTTAATAAAGATGCATTGCGATTTTAAAAAAATATTGTTGAATTCATTATTATCATCATTTCACTTCTACTCCTAGTTCATTACGTCATGTGTGCATTACTCACGGTCTTGATTTAAAGGGGTTTGGACGTCCATCTACATACCTGGCTATATGGTGCTCTTATAGACCATTCACAGTGTATTTGCATATCTGGCTATATGGTGCTCTTCTATAGACCATTCACAGTGTATTTGCATATCTGGCTATATGGTGCTCTTCTATAGACCATTCACAGTGTATTTTCATATCTGTTAATATGTTCTCCCCAATGTAAACAATTTACCTCTGTTTAGGACATTCGATATATCCAAAACTTATCATATCTATCTGAGTTAGTTCCAAGTGTAACTTATATGTGACCACATGAAAGATTCCGACTTTCAACGGATGATTTTGGCTTCATTGAATTTACGTTTTACAATGCACAAACAATGACAACATAAACAAAACAGCAATAATTTGGTGCATCTTTTTAAAGAATTCTCTGTCACAAATAAAGATTTGAATTCACAATCATAACATGGCCCTAACAAACCATCGTAAACTATACAAGTATCTACAATCCTGGAAATATTACAAGTGATTTATGAACGGTTATGAAACAATTGTATGACTAACAATATTTACACACCTTCACAATCTTAATTTCTGAATTGGACAATTTGATCACATTTGACAACACGTTTAAACTGTAGGCCCGAAAAGTTTTGCTTTTTAAAAACAATCAGAAACTAAAAAAAGTTTTGCTTTTTAAAAACAATCAGAAACTACGTGACACACGTTGTCGGCTTTCCCAAACTGAGGCTGAAAGTATGTTATTTTCACGGTCCACAAGTGATAACAGAATAAGTTTTAATTTCTGAGTGAAAAGGATTACAGCTTTTAAACAATTTGTGAGAAGTGACCAAATACCTCACATGGCCTTCGTTCCTACATAACTATACATACTAGGTGTACGCTTCGGTCAATGGGAATTCCACAGAAGAGTTTCTAACATTCTTCTTATTCTCACTATTAATACTCTGGCTGTCAAATAGTTACAGTTTAGCAAAGAATTTTGATAAATTTAACAATACTACAGCTATCTTCTTCTGTTTTGAATTTCTATTGTACTTCCCATTGTCGTTTTTGACAATAGGCTTTTTGAAAAGAGAAAAAACAGACAATGAAGTTACCAGAGGGGGTTATTCAATGTTGCAACCAAATGGTCTAATTGTTTTTCTTGTTAGTAAAGATGGCATTGACTAGATATTGACATTTGTTGCCCACATTAGAAATCTAAAGTTCCTTTTTTGTACATCTGTAAATGATGCATTCAAATCACGTTTGAATACCTGGATTCGAATAATCTGCCTGACAGAATATTTACCAAGACAAAAATGACCAGAGTCGCCTCTATATCACTTCTAGTCAGGGATTGAATGCTATATGTAATAGCTTTGTGTGAAATTCAGATCTCTATGGGTCTTTTGGGATCTTAAAACGTTACTGATTTTAATGAAAAGCCTATTTTATTAACAGATGAGTAAAGGATGTTGCCACCATAAAATACTGCTTTTATAAATCTAAATAAACAACCTAGGAATTATGTTGATTATTGCAGCACTATAACATATAGCATTAATATCGAGGATGAGCTATTTTGTGCTTTCAGAGGCATACTCTTAAGATTTGATATAGGGACATTTGATTTAAACAATGAACTATAACGTCATCTTAGTCTCTGTTAGCTCTATCTCTAAATTCTGAGTATTTTCATAAATATTTTCACAGCAACTATTATTATATTAATTTGTCATCTACTATGTACATATCATAAAGACAACCTACGTTGTCAGCTTGATGAGCAAGAGTCACTTTGATGGGCCAGATTAATCCTTAGTATCACATTGATGGACAAGAGCAATCCTCAGTGTAACCGTAATGGACAAGTGTAATCCTCAGTGTCGCCTTAATGGACAAGAGTCATCCTCAGTATCACCTTAATGGACAAGAGTCACTTTGATGGGCAAAAGTAATCCTCGTTGTCACTTTGATGGCAAGAGTGATTCTCAGTGTCACTTTGATGGACAAGAGCAATCCTCAGTGTAACCTTGATGGACAAGAGCAATCCTCAGTGTAACCTTGATGGACAAGAGCAATCCTCAGTGTCACCTTGATGGACAAGAGTAATCCTCGTTATCACTTAAAACGTTGATACCTTCTAAGCTTTGAGTGTGCTTTTCAATCCACTTCATGTTAGACCTAAAGAAAAAATCAGAAAAATGTGTTAGAAGCTCAACGGATGTTTCTTTACAGTCTTCACTTGCTTCTCTCTTTTTCACATACATATCCAACAATGTTACAAATGTATATATCAATATATCAAAGTTAAAACCTATATTTATGGTCATGAAAGTGTACGTGGTCGTGGTTGTAATTCACACGGAGCAAACCCAGTAAATCAGATGTGACAGGAGATAGTAGCAACGACGTCAGTGAAAATCTATCATAGAAATTTATTTTAGATTAAAATTTTTCTAGCTGTCGGTGTTTGTGATGTTGGTATATCCACTTTACAAATAATGTCTTTACTGTAACCCGTTGTTTTGGAATCCCCATTCTGGATTTTCTAGAACTGCCAGTGGGTAATGTGATCGTTTTTCTTTTCATCGTCATGTTAACTTTCTTCCTGTTGTCTTTTAAGAGTTTTGAGGGGTGCTTTTCCGCGAAGTTGGTCGTCTTCCTTGAATTTTTGTCTTATAATTCACTGCCTCTAACAATGGCTATAGACCCCGACGGTGAAGTGGCCTGTATTTTCTCGGATTGTTAAAGAGTTTGTGTTTGTGATCGTGTTTTAGCTCAAAATGGCAGATCACTCGCCGGGTATTGAGAAGTTAAAAGATCCCAACTGGCCTGCGTGAAAGTTGCAGCTGACAGAGTACTTACAGGCTCGTGAAGTTTATGTACAGGAAAGGAATCGGAACCTGTTTTACCGTCAGATGAAGATGATGATAAGGTTGCTGAATATACCAGTTTGTTAAGAAAGTACCACGTTAGGGCTGCGCGACTTAAATCAATTTTACTCACCAAAAGTGATGTGGGATGAGCTTGTAGCGACTTTTGAGCGACACACTCTGTCTAATAAGCTACAGCTACAAACACGTCTATAAGATTTAAATGGGAAGTGGATCAACAATTGACTCGTATCTAAAGGAGTTGCAAGATCTCACTGAATGAGTGGCTGCCCAGGGAGCGCCAGTAGAAGATGATTTTCAGGTTGCATTACTTTTACGAGGTTTGCCAGCTACCTACGATGCCTTCAGTATGGATTTTGTAGCAAATGGAACTGTTACGATGTCAGAAGTAAGGGAAGCGACATTCGTACCCAGACATATCAGTGGGAGCAAGTGGCACTTTAGTGTTGCCTGCCCGAGGTAACAATCGAGGACGCTTCAAGGGAAAACAAAGGCCACTCATTAATGGCCAGCCTTAATGGTTCTTGTTTTGGATGCGGCAAAATGAGACATATTCACAGAATATGTCCAACCAACCCCTGTACTGTAAGGAGGGCTGTGCATCAAAATAGTCGCTGTGATGAAAGAGATTTATGTGAGACATCTCAGGACTCGATTTTAACGATTACGTCTGGCTCTGGTTTAAAGTCAAAGGAACGTAATATCTGAATTATCGACTCTGGGGATATGCATATGTCACCTTCTTTTGTCATGTTCACTGAATTTATTGAGTTCCGAGTTCCGGAATCTGTGTTTTTAGGGAATGGTTCTACATGTGAAGCTATGGGAATCCGCAAAGTTGTTCTTAGCGGACTGCGTGAAGGCAAAAGTAAGCAGTAAGCGCAGCCGAATGTACTCTACGTACCCCAGTTTATGAGCAGTTTTTCTCGGTTACTGCTGCAATACAAATGAACTGTAAGGTAGCGTTTACCGGAAAAGAATGCTTTATTAGTCGCTGAGAGCAGTTGCTATTGATGGGGTCGTAGATCAACCAAATCTGGTTCATGAAATGTGAGGCAGTCAATTTTACAGATACTGCTTAAACGGTTCACAATCTGAAGCCATGGCATGAACGATTAGGCCACGTTAATGTTGCTAGACATAAAGCAGCTGTAAACTAAAATGTTGTTATGGGTGTGGAAAAGTTGTCTGGAGAACTTCCACTCTGTGATGCCTTTGTACTTGGAAACCAGAGAAGAAAGCCTTTCAAAGGCTAGAATGAGGTTCAGACTACAGATGGTTTGCAACTCATACATAATGATGTATGTGTGCCAATTTCTGTTGACTCATATGGAGTAGCAACGTATTTTTTAACTTTCGCAGATGACTATAGTCGGTTTTTCTATGTTTATATGTTAAAGGAAATTTTACAGGAAAGCAGATTAGAACTCTTCGAAGGGACAATGGTGGAGATTATACTTCATCTCAAATTGAAGCTTACCTGAAGCTTAAGGGATGAGTTTAGCCCACCATTCAGTCCCCAGTAAACGGAGTATCCGAAAGACTGAACAGGAGTCTTCAAAAATTGGCACTGAGCCAATTGCAGCATGCAGGACTTCCAATAAAATTCTCGGAGAAGTCATTTGCCACTGCACCCTATGTTCGTAATCGCCCTTCTAGTTGCCTTGTTGGGTGTAGCACTATTCGAATAATGGCATGGACGAAAACCAACTTTAAATATTTCAGAGTATTTGGCTGTATCGCATTTGATTTGAAGCCTGAGCACCACAAGAAGAAAATGGACGCCAAGTCGGAAAAATAAAGATTTATGGGATACCACCATGGAACAAAAGGGTACTGCTTCTATGATAAGAGAAAATAAAGGTATTTTTGTACGTCGTGACGTTGCACTCAAAAAATGGACTTTGAACTAGATGAGAAAGTTGTGAACCCCTGTTGATGTAGTATCACCTTTTGCTGCGAAAAGTGGAATTGAGTCTCAGAACCTAAAAGAGGAGTTTACGAAAATTGTTGTATGACTTTATAAGATTTTGTGAGCTCAAGCAAGAGCTTGGATTTAGCCAGCTTAAATCGAATTATTGTGTTTTCAAAAAGAGTGAACCTTTAAACTTTGTAAGTCTTTATGTTGACGACCTTGTTTTGATTACCAAAACTACACATGCTATGGATGAATTGAAGTCAGTATTAATGAAGCACTTTGTTATGAAGGACATGGGTGCTCTTGATTTTATTTATCTTGGGTATTGGTTGTATACAGGAAGATACACGTGTTGGAATTACTCAGTCTAATTATATCGAAACGCTTGTGAATACGAATGGTGTGAAAAATGCTCAACCTGTTACAACACCATCCGACACCCAAGTGTTCTTCTCACAAAAAACGATGGAAATTCCAATGCAACTGACAAAACACTTTTTCAGTCTTTGATTGGTAGCCTTCTTTATGCTGTCCTAGGAACTAGACCTGACACTCAGCATACTGTTTAGAATGTTGCCAAAAATAGTGCTGAACCGACTTTAGCACACTGGAATGCCACAAAAAGGACCTTACGTTATCTAAGAGGAACTAAAAATTGAGTACTTTCATACACTCGAAATGTTGATCAAGTTTTTAGATTTGCAGATGCTGATTTCGCTAGCAATATTTATGATCGCCATTCTGTTTCTGGTTCTGTTTTTACTTTAGCTAATGGCGCTATAAGTTGGTATAGTGGCAAGCAAATGTGCATAATCACCTCCACTACTCAGGCTGAGTATATAGCCTTAAGTCATGCCACTAAGGAAACAGTATTTTTACGCCAGCATTTCTCAGAATTTCATAGTGTAGATTATGGTGCTATTTGCATAATTGACAATAATCAAGCTGCACTTGCTATATCTATAAATCAAATCACTCGAAAATTAAGCACATGGATGTCAGAAATCATTTTACGCGGGAAGCTATTAATAATAGAATGGTTCAAGTGCAATATTGTAATACAAACGACATGCATGCATATATATTAACCAAAACACTACCTGCAAAATATTTTCAAGATTTGTTAAGTAAGTTAGGTTTGAGTTAGATCAAGGTCTAAGTGAGAGAATTTGTTGTAGACTTGCGTAACCCCCATCCTGGACTTTCTAGAACTACCAGGGGGTAATGTTATAGTTTTCTTGTTATAAAGCAGTCATGTCGACGTTCTTCCTGTTTGTCTTTTTAAGAGTTTTTGAGGAATTATCGGCCATGAAGTTTATTCGTCTTCCTTGAATATTTGTCTTATGTTTCACATCCTCTAACAGTTTTGCCGCATCTTTATTATTTAGATCCAAAGAATCTCAAGGTAGAATGGACAGCGATGGGAAATCTATTTTACATCCATCTTTGATAGTAGGCCTATACATGTAAACTGTAAATTCGATTAGGATAAAATGGTTTTGTTCATAGTCCATGGAAAGGATGTAGCCAGCAGTAATCTCTGAATTAACTAGCCCTGCTTATTTGTAACTATTGCATGTGAAATGTAGTTACCATTTTGTTGAAGTAATTCTGTTATATATGATTGGGATCTAATGGAGATCCAATGAAGACAATGCTCTCTCTTCATATGTACTTTAGTAGAGGTCTCATGTGACAAATTTTAATTGAATGAAACACATCAAGTTGATGAAATTGGTAGCATTTGATCCTCGAAACGAAAAGTCCTGGATATCATGGCAAATGAAGCCTTTCAATATTAAGTTAAGCGCTCCTGTTTTGAAGAAAAATACAACTTTTTAATGTCATTTCATAAACTGACGCAACAACACTGGCCTCTACTTCCCTCTTTCTTCCGTTTGTAGATTTTAGACAGTGATTTCTGTTTGACTAAGAATGAACAATAAAACGCTAATCTCATGCGGTTTCATTCCTTAAGAATTAGAAATTTGTTTTGCCTTGGTTTTGTCAGAAACCATGGAACTGCCACTAGATGACGTTAACGAATTGTTTTAATCTCTTGGAAAGAAAAAAACTCCTGGATTGATGTACAAAGATCAGTAAATCAGCTCTCTATTACAGACAAGGCGACACCATGACTTTAAACCGCAGTAGAACTAGATGACAAAAGACTCCCTGAAGCAAGAAATTTGCTTCAGGAAACTTGAATCTCCGACATCGATAATTCACACTAAATCTTTAAAATCTTTTTCTGCATACTAGAGCTATAAACAAATATGTGCTGTATTTGTCATCATTCTAAAACTCCGTTTATCTTAGACTCCTGCGTTGCAAACTTTTTCTTTACTACGTAGAACGACTTTAAACTAACTAAGAACCAAGACTATCTATCCGCCATAAAGAAAAGGGTCTCACTTTACACAAGGCAGTATTGTTTGTGGAATTAAAAGAAGTAAATACAAAGAAAAGCTATCTAACATTGTTGTATCTAGGTTCGCACTTCGAGTTCTATTTAGTAGCATTTTAAGTACAGATGTATATTTGTCATTAGACATACCGCAAACTGATCGTGTTTACAAAATTCCTTTTGCTTGTTTGTCGTCTACATCTACAGCTGTTGTTGCACGGAAAGCAGATTAGCATTTCATCACATCTCCTACTCTCCAACGATTTTTCGTTTGTTTCCTGTTTATCATAGCTGTTTCCCACTTCTGCTTAAGCAGAGTGCGTATCAACGTGGGATAACTGCTTCCACGATCTTTTACTGCAGAATCGAAGGATTGCAGGTCACGTCTGGTCTAGAGTTAAAGATCTTCATGTCGTTTCGGGTAGGGAACTGCTTCTTTTCCCTGCTGTGTCACAATACAGATAACATATTATATTCGATTAACTCTAGTGGTTGAATTTTCATATTTTTGAAGAGCTTGTGATTGGAGGAAGGAGGCAATCGGAAACAGTTTCGTGAGGCGAAGTGGTTCTTCAATATAAATGTAATCAATGAGGACATTGGCCACCATAAATCGAATAATATGATTTCAGAAATAAAGACCTTTTTGTAAACTACTTCTTGTGCATTTTTCAACATAAATTGTATAGAACAACCGATCGAACATGCATTAGCTTTTAAGACTTAAAGGGTGAGGTAGCCATGCATTAGCCATAGAAATGATCAGCAGTCTGTTTCTTCAAATATTAGGACATAAATGAGAATTAATGTGGGTGAGTAATCAATGAAATGGATATTATTTAACAATAAAGACGACACCAAAGGTTTGTGAACTCAAATTTATTAACTATGTTAAGAGCCACAAATAACCAACCCACAATGATAGAACAGACAACTCACCTTTCCAAAGAGCGTTCCATAAATAAAGCCTTCAGTGCTGCTATGTCTGACATTTTGTCGTAAGCTTCTGTATCGTTTTTAAAGAAGCGTTTTACCGCTTTGTAGTTGGCAACAGCCATGCTATACTTTCCTAACCACATCTCATTTCGAAGTAATCGATAACAAAGTAGCTCGTCGTCTCTGCTTTTTGATTCCATGCTTCTGAGGTCTATATCTGGAGATGGAACTGGGATTTCGTGGGTTAACAGCTGCTGTAAGTAAGGTTCAACAATACCCCAGAATTTTTCTTTTTCCTGCCATGTCCATAAAGGTTCTGGAGAAAGTTGCAACGCATATTCCGTGCACATGTTTCTTTATGCATTGGTTGTGTATTTTGATGTTATCACAAATAAAGTGGAAAGACACCGAATCCAAGACTTCATGAAACAAAATACGCAATTACAGAAACAAGAAGATCAACTTTTTTAACTGCGTGAACATTCACCCGCAAGACTTCTAATCGAGGATACTCATTGAAAAGTCAACCAATCAGAGCATCGATTAACATTAGGGGGAGAACCCTGTTGTTGACATGATGCAATCGTACTCTGCACCGGTCTCCTTGGCGACTCTCAATCAAGTTAATGCGAGAAATTGTATAGAAGAGCACTGAGCACAGCATAGAGCGCTATCGAGACCAACAACGCGAAATCATAGGTTTCTAACCAGAATAGTCGAACAAGTTTTTGAAGTTTAAATTTTATTTGCAGGGCAGTAACATTGAAGGAATTTCTCTGACTCACAAGTAAGAGAGGGGAATCTCCTATCTATAAAATCACTGCTCTAATTAATAATATCTTCAAACCGTGTAGATCTCGATTTCACTTTTATAGTTGGACAGAATGAAGACATGTTCATCTCCGTAGCAAATCGATTTTCTACAAATTTACAGCAATCGTCACAAGTGAAAGGAAAGTGACACCTGCTTGTATTCTGCATTTTTGATTCTAGAGATTACAACAGTGCGTTTTGGTTGCACTTTCATCATTGCTTTTGGTGGAAGAACAGTTTGAACTTAAGAGTTTAGATGGAAAGTCACTTTTTGTAACCAATTTTGTTATTGGGAATAGTATGTTGCTCTCCAAGTTTTTTGCCTCTAGAAATAAATTGTCGTGATAAGATGTCATTGAACATATATGAATTGCATTCAATTGTCTGTTAGTATCAAGATATGCACTGTCACTATCACCGTCAACAAATAGTGAGAACGGAGTAACAGTCAAGACATTAGCATGTACCTCAGCGTCGCCTTTGTCTCTTGGAAAAATACAAACTGTGCAGTCAGCCTGACATAAAGCAATCTGAGGTCATAGAGCAAGAGCTGAATGTGTTTTCACGAGGTGTAAACATGGCTGCACGTGGTTTCGCGTTATCTGTTTCATTCTCATCTTGCAAAACAATTGAGTTATTCTCTTGATTGCCAAAAAACAATCAATCTACAGGTCATAGATTTTCTAAAATCACTCTTGGCATGCACCCAAGCTAATCAATAACAATAGTGCTCTTTGTACCTGCAGCTGTTCAAGCTCATCAATTCTCAAAACAAATGACAGGTCATCACCGGTATAAACCATGAGTCGTTACGCATTTTAGATGATCCAAGAGAGAAATTTCATGACCGATTGTCATTACTGGCTAACAACAGTAATGGCGTTTCGGGCCATTAATAGCATATACATATTATGTATATGTTCTCATTCGAAGAAGCACTGGCTTTTGTCATAGGTACATAGACAATACCGTTATGATTATGACTGATCAGATACCAACCAAAGAGTTTTGGTGAACAATCAGTGGCGCTCTACCCCCTGTCCAGTTCTCTATGGAGTGAGGCAGACGCTAACTTCCTATATCTCGGTGCCCAGTTACTTTAGTGAGTGCAAAGACTTTTGACCAAACTTCACATAAAGCACACCAACTGCAGCCGTCTGCTCCAATAAATACATCACTTTTATATAGGTATCATTGGTGCAATGCTAGATAGGACATTTTAACTATCGTCTGACTGGAAAAGTCTTGAAAGCTTTATTCTGACTTAAAATACCGGTATAATCTAAGAGGGACGGGGGCCTTAAAACATTTCATTGATCATAAAGTATGCGAAAGAAAAGTCAACACGCATGATTAGACAAACAACTCATATGCAATTCGGTTTATAGGTATTCAAACTATCTTTTTGCCAGAGTTGAACCTGTGCTCGTTAGTAACCAATAAAATAATGTTCTCCAGAACAAGGAACATAACTTGTCCGCGATTAACTAGCAATTTGTTTAAATTTTTTTAAATGTAACCTGTGCGATGCAGGGTATGAAGGACATATGATTGCGTAAACAGACACAAAAAGTAAAAAGAAGCCATCAATCTACAAAACTATACTTATTCCCAAATACCTAATTGCTTAATACAGCATTTTCAGATGCTTGGAAAGTGTAGTAGTACGTTTGACTGTTTAATTTGCTGTACATACGCATACTGAAAAGGAATTTAAATTTACATGCAGATTCTATTCAAGTGGAACTTATGTATGAATGATTGAATGCTGCCTATGTTTGATCTAGCCCTGCTTTGTATCATCCATATCTCCTGAAAATGGCGTCAAGATGACACGACGTGTAAAGAAAAATGTTTAATGATAATTTTACTTGTCTTGGCTTTAAGCATCCCTTGATATTTATGTTTTTAAGTGAAAGGAAGTAAAGCAATTAAAGATTCATTCTGGCTATCAATTTTCAATAGTAACCGAGTTCTCAAAATAGATGAGAGAAAAGAATAACGTCATTCGAAATGGCATTGCTGATCTACTTAATCAACTATGAATCAAACAAAAATAACCAGAGATAGAAATACAGCCATACAATATGCTGCATATCAGTGTCTGGTTGGTCTGAAAGATAATCAAGTGACTACAAAAACTAACTGACTTTTCGTTCATTTCCTTTATTAGCTAACCATGTCCATTTGTATCTCTTAGTGTGACCTGGGGAGATTGAAATAATGTAAGTAGCCAAGGCGAACTTTGATATTTAGGATTTGACACCACGTCCTCAAGGCTTTAAACGTCATACTAGTGCCATTTTTAAAACTTTACAATTTCTATCAGCACACATAACAGCTACTATTAGTAGCTTCTACTACCAGTAGCACTGTAACTTCACGCTGATGCCTTTATCTGAAAAGTGCATCAAATTCCTTTAAAAATGTGATTTGTGAACGGAAAAGATTCCAAATTCAAATATTCCAAAGAATACTTCCTCAAAATTTTTAGTGCTTTAAAATCTTATGTGTTGCAATTAATTGCATATATTATAGTGCACGTCCGTAAATAAGCGCCAGGGAGCTTATTTAATCTCTTAAATTCAAGGAGGTGTTTATTTAAGGGAGTCGCTTATTCAAGGAGGTAATTTCTTTCTCAAAGAATAAATTATGTGTTTAATAAATAGATAAAGGCAAATAGAACGCTCTACAATTCCCATTTCAAAATCTGATAAAGATACCGCGAGTGCCTATCTCACGGAGGTGTTTATAAAAGAAGGACAATTATTCCAGACGATATGATCTTCAATGAAGTTAACATTTCATCTCTGAATCATGACGTATGCTTAGGGTTATCTTGATCACGTCATTGGTGTATTGCATTACGTGTCAGCATTGCCCTTTTTTGTCCCGTTTTGACAATATTCATTATCGAAATACAGAGAAAATGAGATAATGATGAGAGATATTCTGGTGTAAAGAGTTAATTCTCATCAAATGGGTTCCCAAGGGGTGGACTTGGGTAAGACCTTAGCATTTAATGGACAGCTGCCATTACTTTGAGTATGCTGTCACGAATATAATCTCTGTGCGATCTATCAACCACAGAGCAAACTGAGAATATGAAACAAAAAGCTGAAGGAAATGTTATACTACAAGCTGTTAGAGCGAGCCGGTAACTGTAATGCTGGTCGAGTAATAGAAGCTAACATGATAAAGACAACTCTTCAAACCTGTCATTGATCGGCCCACTAATAAGAGCAAGCAGTTAAGTGTATTTTTACTTAGAATGGCTAGTTTAAACGTAGCCAAAATACTCAGAGAAGACAATTAATGGAAGAACTGTCGCATTTAGGAAACAAGTATAGGATAGAGATTGTCGGTATAAACCCTTGATAATCAACAGTGAAGACAAAAGATTCTGAAGAGTAGAAGTACGCTAGTACGTCAGTTACGTCGCCTTCACGGCAAAACAACAAAAATGGACTAAACGTGGATTACAATAAAACAAAATTTAAAAATCAGAGTAACAAAAGTACATCTTCATCTTATCTTAATTTGAATGATGGTGACAAAAGTATGTTGATGACAATCTACTCTTAAAAATACTTTGGCCTTAGAGAGAAAATGGAGAAATTCTAGGAGTCTCTAGGCACTTTACACAATGTAAGAGCAGAAAACGTTTTAAATAGTTTGTTGGTGGTACAAAACAGTAAAACTGCACGAAATAGCGAAAACATTTTAGTACTG
>JAAAKL020007327.1:0-17001 GCA_010016065.2 Carybdea cf. marsupialis auct. non (Linnaeus, 1758) | reverse complement strand
GTTCTGATTTGGAGAATGGCAACCTGCTTATTAAATGAAAACTAGCTTTTGCTTCTTTCATGGTTTTCACACACCTGGTCTGGATTAGTGAGCCAATTTTCTTATTTTGGTGTATTAAGCCCTTTGCACTCAATTTGGACAGAGCAGAAAGAGTAAGGAGATTCTTGGATATAGTTTCTTATTTTTAAAAATGATACTTATCGTAGACGAAATAAGGAGTAGCTTATATTTAATGTAATTAAAAAAAGGGAAATGCGAGTTGATAAGAAGATTATGGAGGATGTAGGACGCTTTCAAGAGAGGAAAAATACTGTCAATCAGGTTACGATGAGAACTTTTTATCGACTAAGAACTTTCAACCTTTCAACTAGACACGATTTTGCCAAATTTAATTGCCAATCGGATGCTTTTTGTAGTTACATTTTGTTAGAATACAAAGTTTCACTTGACAGCAGTGTCAATAGGATAAGATTATATTTTCTCCTTGCTTATAGGAAATGGTGCTATTACAGACTTGTATTGTTATGGGAGGGATGCATTCATTGATTAAACTTCATAAAAGGGAACAAATGGATGCTCTAATTGTAGGTCAGTGTTTCTAATAAATATTTAACGCTTTAGATTTTATTTTAGATAATGGTTTCATGGTAGTGAATCCGTTACTTACAGCTGTATGTTAGTTTGGCATCTCACAGCCAATGTTCTCTGCAAAGATTTCTTAAGCTGTCATCGCACTACACTCATGTTATTTGATCACCGCGCAGCGCAACATGTGACGCGGATAATTTTTCGTATCAAACTTACACAAGAGCCATTTTTCCAGAAGGTAAAATTAACGCGAGTGGAAATTATTAGTTTTAACAGAATGCATCCTTTATTCGCTATATATTAACAGCGTCTTTAATTTTTCAGAAAATTGAAATGGTCCGCATTTAATAATGATGAATTTAGGGACAACAAATGTGAAAACTTGCAATATCAGAGAGTGCGGGGACTTTTGTACGACAAGGTGTTATATCAGGAGGGTTTACACGATGAGAAAACTTTTGTGACACATTTTGAAAGTTAACCAATTTCCTGAAGACGTTTTAAAAAGTACGGGAACTCCAAATCTGAGCTGAGTAGGCCTACTGATCAAATAGTTGTCATGGCAACATCTTCAGCTTTAACGACAATGCTCCTTTGACTACTAAATTTCGTAATCTGTTGTTCACACAACAAATATTCAGAAGTGTTGAATAGTTGACTTTGTAGCCTCTTTTATTTTAATTTAATTCTTATTTTCTTTATAAGTAGGTACTGGAATAGAATTTAGAGAATTTTAACCCATTCTTAACGACACATGTTGTAGCCATATTATTGAGACACATCACGTGTCGGGTCACCTCGGATAGTCAATTGCAAAGTACGGTACAAATGATCTTTATTGATCCTACTCCAAGAACGTACAGACAAGGTCTAGAGACTTCTTCCATACTTCTAAAATCTAAAGACTAGGAACAGAATGAAGACGACTAACGACAGTGATCTATATTGTGGTCAGGGAAATCTATTTTGTCGTCATTAGTTCATGATATTTCCAAAAGTATCATCATTCCTGCAGATTAGCAGTATATGTCATCCCATAGTTCTTCATGATTTTAAACTTGACGAAACTTTGCTTTCATTTGTAAAGGATAATCTCCGGCGTAGTTTGTTACGATGTTATAATCTACGATCTGTGTAGCAATTTCCAAGCAGTGTTTTCCTCAGTGTAGCAAACGATTGATGGAATCTAGGAGTAGAAAGATGTAAAACCCACGAAAATATACAAAATATGCGGATCAGAGAAAAATGTGACATAGGGGAACTTTAAAATTTGATCATTACTAGAAATATTGTAATTAAGGTCTCAACAATCAAAATGAATCAATGTCAGTCGACATAAACTAGGGCAAGAAGCAGTGAAGCAACATGTGTTGCATGTAACTTCCAAAAAATGTTTTTCTAAAATATACCAAATGAGGTAATTGTTACTTGAATCACTGTTTTTATTACATTTTTCCACGTGGTACGATAGTGAATTTCCTCATGCAAAATTTATCAATATTGTAGGTAATAAAGATTGTCTCAGCCAAACATACTAAAAGGCATTAATTATATGTCAAACAAATTTCCGCAGTCCCCATTTTTAATGATTTTTAATTTATTTATCTCTTCTCATCGAGATAGTTGTGACCACGCCCTTAATCATGCCTATGTTGTCAGTGTTTTTTCTTTTTAAAGTGAAATCAAAAGTTATTTAAAAAGTCACAAAAATTCATGAGTAGCAAAAATTGTCTTGTCTTCAATACAGCTTATACAAGAACAAGTATTAATACTGATGGGAAACATGTTGATTCGATCGGCTTGCCATTTGGGTTTTGGTAACAACATGGAGAAGTATTACAAAGTAAAACAGTTTCAACTGGATTACAATTCATTTAATACTTTCCCGGTTTTTGATGAACTATACGTAAACTATATGCAAAATGCTTTACAATGAGACGGATCTAAATCAGTAAATTACCAACTTTCCTAGCAACAAGAATAGCAAAAAAGATCATATACGTTTCTGTTTGTTTATTGATTGATTGAATATTTATACTGGATAAAAACACTACAGATGACCAGTGCTGTTATCAATGTGTGTTTTGTATAAAAAATAAAAATATAAATTGATAAAATTAGGTACAAACTTAGCAACACAATTTGCATAACTCACAGCAGCTGTTCTCTAGAATAAACTAAATTGTAGTTTTACGCTATTTTTAAATGATCTAAAAGTTTCCATCTTCCTTGTTTGGCATGGTAATTCAATGTATACATTTGCTCCATTTAAATAAGATACCTTTCGAGCATATTCTGTCTTTACCAGAGGAAGTTTTCGCTCTTTCTGTTGTTTTTTGTTGTCGTGTTATGCGATTGACCGGTAAAATAGTCTGGAAATATTTCACAAGTGTCTCCCTCAAGGCATTTTTGAACAAGTATAAATGCGTGAGATTTATTCAAACCAATAACCGTAGGAAGAGTTCAGTCGCAGTTTACATTTCCAAAAATAGTTTTTGACATCAATGGTGAACATTATTCAGCTTTTTATTCCTTGTCTCTGTTACGACCAATTGTAGGATGCGACAGTAAGTGAAAATTAGCATAATCATATGGAAAAGATGTGTCTATCCGACTCTATCTTTGTTGCTTATGTGAAATAATTATCTTAATATTGTAGATTTGTTTGAAATGTTGAAAGTTTTCAGCACAACACAGAATAGCCGGCTTAAGAAGCAGATCCTATTTTGTTTACTTCTTCGAAAGTACACTACAGCCATCTTTAATTTTGGAGAACAGGCATAGAAAATGGAAGCTAAGCAATGCTGATCGACAGGGGAAGGGTTAGAAACCCGATGTTTTAAGACCAGTCGTAGTTAACATGTTGAATTTTTTACAACATATGGAACGTTTTTCCTTCGCGAATCACAGTTTTTTTAGCTACCTACTCTTTACTACGCATTCTCTTCCTATCGAAACGACTTACCTGTTCATCCCTAACTGGAGGATTGAACCGAAAGAAAGTAAATATCAAATGTGATCTATGAAGGGTACTGAGACGTACCTGGGGCTTCCTCGCTTCCTCGTTGCAAGGGAGACTGAACCTAACATCCTCGACATGAAAAGAGTAGTAATCAAAAATAGACAGTAGGATTGCGGAAATAGCGAGATACTAGACAGAGACGTCAATACAACAACCAGAAAGATTAAAGAAACTATTCATTCCCTGCAACACCAAAACCACATCAATAACATATCCTACAACCTACCACACATATGGCTAACAGCACTATCAGGGAAAAGCACAAAATCAGCATGGCGCCACTTATCCAATAAGTTCGATCCCTACTTCCTCAGGAGTTCGCAATCAAACAGCATAAATTAGCGAAACAGTTCAGATTCCAACAGCCTGAAGATAGGAGAAGTGTCTCTCGAAACGTAGCTCAGAAAAAGACTGCGACTCAAGACATGACAAATATCTACCATCAATGGTATCAACTGAGTCGACAAGCGTCCGAATATTTAACAATAGACACTTTTATCATTCTTCTTTCTGTAAGACCATGAGCATTTTCGTTAATTAGGAGAGCATATTTTCCTGACTATGAAATTGGCTGAATGAGAAATATACGTTTCTATTTGAAGATCTGGTTTTATTTTACGCCATATCAGGCATTCATCCCACTACGGTATTCAGCAAAGCTAAAGCTGTTAAATGTTCCCGAAGTATACAGGTGTTGTCTAGCAGAAGCCAATTTCAGCTCTCCATTCCCTAAACTCTCTGTTTAAACTAGCTGCTCAATTTGCAGATGCGTGTCTTTTTTTCTTTCTCACGTTTGTTCTCAGGTTGGAATATGCTTACAAATATATTGGGTTTTTTCGCAAATCCGAGCCTCGATTTGTTGATAGACGCTATGCTTATAAAGAGTGTACTCATTAGTTTTGCTGTGCTTATCAAAGATAACCAATCATTACGTTCCATCATATATCCCATATACGTTGCTGTTCATCCTACCAAGACCAAACTCACACCTATCAGCATGAAAGCTCTCTTTTTATCTTTCTCCTCATTACATAGACTGAATTGGGATTGGATTGGAGTGGATTTGGAGAAAGCAGAGCCTTGGGCGGAATGGGGTTTCGGTTATAATGTGACGTCATGCATTAGTATGCCTTCTGAGCAAGACAGTGCTGATGAGGGTCTGGAAGCGCGGTATTCAGTGGAACTGTTTTTCCAAGTTCTCTGTATTTCTTTGCAATTCATTTGCATAAATATATGTATGCATCTCTCTTCTTGAGGAGAGTAGCTCCAAAGAAGCGTGGAATCCTGGACCATGAACCGGGTCATACTGTTTTGAATTTCTTCCTTGCTTCCAGACCACTTTGTAACAATTCCTCAGGCTCGACACTCACAGTGGCTTCATCCACATGTTGTTATATTCCAACGAGTGAAGAATTCTGATGAAATCGTAACTTTTGTCCTGAGCATAACAACTATTAACTAACTATCCTTCCTCTTACCCTTTGGATACTTTCATCTCTAAGATATCCACTCATCTGTCATTTTGAAACCTTCCTTATAAGCTTCTGCGCTAAGTCACATCTCTGAATCGTAAGCCATGAGCGTAACATCTGTAGAACACCTTTCTTTTCAGATATCTATTTACACACAGTTATTCGTTCTTGTGGATATTTGTTTGACTGTCCAAGTTCTGATTCTCCTAGTAGGTCCCGTTAGCCGATTAACGCTAGATTTGTCAGGATAATAAACCCTAACTGGAGGAGAACCTTCACTATTTAGATGATTGGCAATGTTCCATACTGCATTTGTCCTCTCACAACACCTTGTACATCTCAATAAAAAGCATTTCTGATGATAACAAAGGTGCATTTACCGTGAATAAAAGTAATTTAGTAGAGATGTGGTCTACCCTGAATCTCCTCGTTGAGAAACATGACTAATTGACTATACTATTGTCAACTAATTAAACAAATAGTGTGTTTTTACAATCACGAAATGTGATCACTAAATTGTAATGAGCCAGGAAAGAGAGCACTTAATTGTCAGCGGGGTGCACATACCTATCTCGGTATTGAGCTATTTGTCTCATTTTCACTCTTCAACCTAATTCGACTGCTACTCTTCTGCTCTTTTCTTTTACTTCTGTCTGAATTACTAGTTAGAGTTTATTTACTTTTGTTTATCTATTGATGAAAATGTAAGAATTACCAGAGGTTTTAGCACCTTGACCTAAAGTTTCATTTTCGATTAGCTTCGTCAGGTTTTGTAAAGTTATCTTCCTATCCTTCACGATCCTCTAATACGATAATGTATTGAATCTTCACAATGAAGACTCTTTCAAATATCTTATTTATCAAAATATTTTAACAGAATTCATCTGATCTTAACAATTTGGATTCTTCATTGCAATAGTTGAAAATATCTTTATGTCATGAATTAAAGCGAGTGACAGTGACTTGTTGCGCAGTTGTTCCCAATTAAATATTTATCGCCACAAGATGTCTCACTTGATTTTAAAAATGAGGAAATGCCTTCTTCTGGTAGCTTCTGCAATGCAATCTTAATGTTTTCTGATATCGGGTTACAAGGAGTAAATCTGCGATTGCTCATTCAAGCTTAGGAAACTTATCAATTTACAACAATAACGTGTCTAGTAGGAGACAATGATTTAACAGCATTTCTTTGATGGAAAGGAACCGAGTTTTCACCGGCTATTTTAATCATCATCATCATTTTCCGTAGCTAAGCGTAGATGACCACAGGTGCACTTTCCTATCCTCTGTCATGGTCTACCATATTGAGGATCTCCATCGGTTCTTGTAGTTTTGGTCAGTGCCATACAACTTCATTTTCCAAACTTCGTTAACGAAAATGTCCAAGGTCTTCCTCTCCCTCTCTACCCAAGAACTTGTCCATGCATAAGAGTGTTGGTTGGGTTCAACTCTTCGCTGTGACATGCGATGCATTTAAACCACTGTGGCTTCCTTCTTGCAATCGATTTTTTCACTGAAGTGTAAAACTGCACGCGCACACATTGGATGATTATGCTATAGTTAAAGAATGGTTTAAGAAAGATTGTTAACTTTTCTAGCTAAAATCCTTGAGGATTGGAATAAAGATACTCCAGTGCGCCCGCAATTAATACGTGGACATGAGACCTAGGCTTTTCTTAAGACTTTTTCTCCAATGATAACAACCCCATTTTTCCACAGTTTCCTTATCTTCACATCATCTTTTCATGTTAAGCTTTATTGCGTGATGTATCAACAACTGGGGTGATTTGTCATGGCTATGAGTTGATTTGTCTTCTATGATCTACGTTTATACGAGCTTAGCTCGGTAAATTTCAAACCACTTCCGATGCTGCATACCAATATTAAAACAGCTTGCTACATTTGAAGACTCCGGGATCTCGCGACAACCTACCTACATGCGACACGTTTGTAGCTTAGATCAAGCATAGGGCGTATTGATTGCTCTAATAAGGTGATGGCTATTTACTGTATCTGTATAATTCTACCATTATCCCCTACTACCCGGCAACTGCTAATATTGAGTTCGTGTCAAGGCAACGAGAAAGGTGAATAATCGAGTAAACTAAAGGCATGCTTATTTAAGAGAACTTAGGATGACTCTGATGCGAAAACTAAGACTACTCATGGTCAAAGAGGCAGCTTACCAACCTTGGCAGCTAGTGTCAATTGAAAGGAGAGTGCAGAGAAAACCAAGCCAGGGGCTTTAAAAGTAACGTTGAAGTAGCTATTTTAACAACACAAAATAAATCAGTTGTCGTAAGAAGATTAAACTACGTAACGAGAACTGATTCATATAAAGAACAGGTAAAGCTGAAAATCCTTTATTCGGCGGCTTTGGGCATTGTAAGTATTATTTGAATCTCGAGCAGCTATTATGAACAAATTCCAATTATACACATCCGCTTCTGTCCTCCTGAGTGTCTGTTGTGTGATACAGCAAAATAAAATGTAGGCACAATTTGCGTAGTCCCTCCTCTATAAATTTGCATGGATAACATTAATACCAGAAAACTTTATCTTATGATAATACTTCATCATTAATTCATCATAAAATATGGCGTCCTATTGATTTCTAGGTCAGTCAAAGGTCGACCATTTCTTCCTTGTTTATGCCGAGTAACTTTGCGCCAACCAATTCTGTTTTCGGATTTTTGTTTAAGTTGCTTTGTTGTATTTGAGCTTGCTTGATGTTTAATATCATCAAGGATTCAGATCGGAGGTCCGCCAAACATTCTGCCTCGTTCTCTTGGCACCATACCAAAGATGCATGATGATTGTCGTCGTTCAACATGGCTGTTACATTTTCCTTTCCTTGAACCTGCAGTATTGAGAAACTTTCTGTTACTCTTCAGTAGATCAAACATTCACTCATTTGTCATCTATTCTTTCTACCTGACACCATGAAGACTCTTAACACCACATGCTTGATATTTTCCCTCTATTGTTTTGCTGTTCGCCGAGATATTCCACGCTTCCACTCCATAAAACGTAATACTGAGCCCAATTGCGGTCATCAGCTTCCAGTTTGTTATGTTGTACATGTTATTTGACCTCCATAGATAATCTAGTTTGCAGAGTTTAGATTGCAACTGCAATCCGACATTTAACATTCTATACTCCCTTACAAAGATATAAACTCCTATAAACTAAAAAAGAGGCCAGACGTGTGTATCAATTGTTTGATTGTGAGGAAAAATCGATTCTCGGCGGTTAACGTGGAAATTTCTCCAAAAGAAACCAACAACATCGTACACAAATATAGAAGCAAAGACTGTCCAGTAATATACATCGGCCAATCCAAACGTTCTTTAGATCAAAGAAATAAAGAACACAAAAGAGCGTTCGAAAAGGGAGAAATATAGAGCTGAGAGATCGGGGAACCCTGTTGGAGAAATGACCACACTTTTGATTTCGGAATTAGTGAGATAGTGGACAGAGGGATCAAAACAACAACCAGGAAGATCAAAGAAATCATTTATGCTTTATATCAACACAATCGCGTTAACAACATAATCTACAATCTCCCATAAATATGGCTCCCCTCTATATTGATAAAAACAAAAGCAAAAAATCAGCATGGCGCCACTTCTCCAACAAGTTCGATCCCTACTTTCTATAAGGTCAATAATCTAAAAACATAAACCAACGAAACATTCCAGAGTCCATTAGCCTGAAGATGGTTGTGTCAGAACATCGAATACTTATTTATTGTTGTGTAGTTTGACACATTCTTTCACTGTTTTCCAGTAGACTCTTAATTTTAAGTTAATCTTTGTGTAGGATTTGTGTATTGTAGATAAGAACTGTTGGTCTGCACTCTGGGTGCACTGGCGACATTATTTTTATACTTTGTATACTTTACAATCATCTCCTCCACCAATACAAACACAATAACTCAAATATAAAGTCCTGCTGTCATTTTTTAGTTGCGCCTCAAAAATTTTTTTGGGATTTATTTCATCAGCATTGACATTTTTATCAACGTACATTTTGTTATGCAAAAATATTTCCCCCTCCACGTTATTCTCTCTTGTTCCACTGTTATTGTTTTGTTGTTAGTAATAATTAGTTCCTTTTTCATTCATTTTAACATTCTTGCGTCTATTGGGTTTAATGATTTGTATGTTTTTGTTAGGGGCGTTAGTGTGTGTGTGCCCTACAAGTAAAGATCACGCGATTTTTATGCATTACCATGATCTCTGCTGTATATTTTGCTGATCTTGTACAATATAAATATTTATGTGGATAAAAGATGTGAAAATATGTTTTATTGAAATCTGAGACCATTTTTCTGTTTCGTAATCTAAAAAATTATCTGTTTCTAGTAGTGGAACTTTGAATCAATTGTGGAATAAAAATTAAAATCGTAGAACTCAGTGAATAGTTTTTAAGGACTACAAACAATGAGTTTTTACACAATGTGAGTTAAATATTTTAAGAACTGAATATGTTCTCGAAGTCAAAGATCTCGTCAACAAAACTATGCTTCCTCAATAAGGCATTTGTTCTAAACCCCCTGTTGTTACTTACAGATACTTGAATTGACAATGGTTCTTGATTTGGAAGAGAGCAGTGTTATTGGCTCTTAGGTCAATAACCCGCCTTTCCCATCTTTCTTAACCGTGGAAACGTGGCAACATCGTACATGACGTAGAACTGTATTTGGCCTACAATGGTGCACTGATTCTTTTAAATAAGATCTTAAATTTGGGTTTCCTACCCTAGATAGAGACGATTTGTCATAATCAACGCCAACCTAGGCCTAAGCAAATAATTGAATACTATTATTTAAGGACATCAATTAATCATCCGTGACCCGAGCATGAGCACTCGCTTTTGCCTGAATTTGTACTTTCCTGAAATTCCGGGAGAAAGAATGTCTCTCGTCCCCTTTCGTTGCATGCGCCTGTGTGTTCATGTGGTATTACCTGTACAAACATTTAGTACTGGACTAAAAATCTCTGCTTGTAATAAAACAAACATAGAAGAAAAATAGTGGGAAGACACTTAATTACATATATAAGTATATGAAATACAACTTAAAGATATCAGATCTGAAATGCCTGCGCATGTGTTGACAATGCCTACTTAAAGTTTTGCTTTGGGTATGTCGTGGTAATAAACTGTCGTGAGAATGCTTCATACCGCAGCTGGGTCATTATATAAACCTGAATAGGTGGGGAGACTTGAAGAAAGCATCCAAGCCGCAATAACCACAAAACATGTATTCATCTTTCTTTACAGTGAATCCACTTTAAGAAATGGTGCTATGACCGACTAGGAAAGAAAAGAATTCCACCGAGCGAAATAATAGGATCGGTTTGGGTATTGTTCTTCAGATGCAACTGCTATTATTGATGATAAATATCGACGTAGGCAATGTGAACCAGTAAATTATTGTATAACTCACTTTCAATTTTTTTAAATACCTCAGGGAAGAGTTACCTCAGGCCTGCAACTAAGTTTAAGGAAAGAGTCTTTATATGATATCTCTCTGGCGTTAGTTAGGCAAGGGTAGGTAACGGTTCCAGGCTGGAGATTAATCTGATGGAAGTGCACCGAGTAAACGACAAGGCAAATGTATTCAAATCAAAAAGTAGGAATATACATTTCTAGTCTATGGTCAAATATCACAAAGAATATAGATAGGACAGTAAATATATTTGTGAAGTACTAGGGTTTCTATGGCACCAATTCGATGTAAGGTATATTCAAAGTTTCTTAACAACTACAATTTGGCCGCTGCTTAAGCCCTACTGTAACTGATATTTCTCTGTTTAACTTTACGAGGCGTGAAGACACAGGACAGGTGCACGCGCGGTGCTTAAGTGCTTTTATCCTTTACGCCTCCACCAAATGTTAAGAAGAAAGACAGAATTCATACCCCACTCGAGGATATCACAATGGTATCAGCCTCTGATTTTGAGTCTGCTATTCTCAACCCTCAATCACCTGTGTCTCCAAGCCTGAATATCGCGAAGATTTTCCAAGTATTGTTTCTCACAGCTTCTACCCCCCCCCCCCCCCCGATTTTCTACCATATTTAAAGTATGGATGAAATGGAGTAAGAAGATCAGACGAAAGATAAAAAGTAAATACCTTGCAGGGGTAAGAAGATCTAAAAGTTGCAGAAAAAACGGGGAAACTGCTTCGAAATATCCTCAGGTATCTATGAGTTCGATGAAGTAGTCGACGAAGACATGCATGAAGATTGATAGGGCTGTCTGCAAGGCACACGTTGAGAGGGCGGGGGTGAGGCATAATAATGACAAACATCATGATGATGATATCGATTATTAAACTCTATTAAATATTTTAAGTTTCGTTCCAGTTCAGTTCCAGTTAAGCTCCGTGAAGACATCAATCAACCAGCCTTTAAAGCAATGGCCTTTCATGGATAAGACATCAATCAACCAGCCTTTAAAGCAATGGCCGTTAATGGTTAAGTAGAATGACAACAAGTCCGTTGGGGTGGAAAATGAAATACGGATAATACATGAAAACTGAAGTCTTCCAAGTAACTGGTTTTACTTCGACGTGCTTAAAAGATAAATACACAAGTATTACATAAACTCCTTTCGACAATCACCCACTTTGGCCCAGCAAAAAAGAAATTTGAAATATATAAATGTACGAATACGCGAGAAGGATTCATCATCCGATTTCTTGGATGTAACTATATTCAATTGTAGTTCATGTTGCCATTCGTTGTCGTAGAATAGAGTGGGCATTCCTCAGGTGATAAGGATGCTGCGCATAGATGAGGAGCCATGATGGGTCAACAACTTTGCAGAGTCGACTTCTCAATACTCGTTGGTATACAGAGAGATAATTGAGTTAATAACTCACGGGAAGCTCATTTCATGGGCTTATTTGCTTATAATTTTTTGCAGGCCATTGGTGTAAAAGAAATCGGCAGAAATGGAGCAAACACAGTTGTATCTGCTGTAATTTAAAAACTTTTCTCCCTGTCGATGAAATTAAGTTAGAGTTTCCATAATTCGAAGTCTCAGGGAGCACTGAAAATTAATCCGAATTCTAAAGCGCTGGGATACGGGGAAATTTATTTTCCACAATATAACCCTGGTGTGGCGGAGTACAATTTTCCTACGCATGCGCACTGCTTTCTTGAGCCTCGATGATCTTCTTTGGTTATCCAAGATTAACCTCTAAGGAAGACTGGCAGCCCTAAACAAAAACAGCAGCGAACCTGGACAATAGGTTTCGAAGGAAAGAAGAACTTGTAAACGCCTTTTTTACTTGGCAGCCCAGACATTGTAATGCTAGTGTTGGGAGACGCCCTCCCTTCTTTCCTACATCGATCATCTCTGCAAAGAAGCCCATTTATCCACAGCAACCATAGATAATGCAATGCTGGATAAAGATACCTGGAGAAGTAATGTTCATGTAGTCCAGAAAATTCGCCTGGTACGGTACGGTAAGGGAGAGGAGTTGCTTTAAGAATTTCTTCTCCATGTCCTTGTATGATGTGTTACTCCTTGCTCTTATGAGAGCTTTGTAATTTAATTTCATGTTTTTATTTCCATGCCTTAGAGTTCAGCAGAAATGGTCTTGATCTTAATCTTGAGTGAGACACAAAGCAAAAGGAGGAGGCACGGAACACCCGATCAGCTAACATTTCAAAAGGCCAAAATTACACTCATCTCCGATCTTTTAATTGGACGTTGTAGGGGACAAAAGCTACTGCATAACTATTTATCATATTTTATGTTTTGTTTTCTAGAGAGAAAAGATTCCAAGAATAAAATCTCTTGTAATATGGAGAGCTTCGAATAATAAAGGTTGCACTTAGGAGAAATTGACAATGATATTTCCTTAAGGAAGTTTTACCGTGCTACCAAATTTTGCCAAAATGTGAAAGTGTTCTAATCAGGGGAAACTGAATCAAACCACTGTAGTACTAGGTACGACACAACAGGATAGAAAGACTGTATATTGAGAACGGTACATAGAGAAGTAATGCCTGAAAATGGCACTAAATAGATTTCGAGGCATTATTGTCTACATGTTTGGCAAGGAGAACTGCCTACCAATAAGAGAATTCGTCAAAGTGAAGAAAGGATGATGCTCTCTCAAACCCTTCACTTAACAAGACTCTAAGAACGCTAAATTCTTTGAGTAGAATGAACTCCTCAAAAGCACAAAAGTATTATTGCACAAAATTAAATTTTTAACAGCATTTTTAATCGAGGTTTTAGCTGAGACCTGTGCGCTTGGTTTGTTATTGCAAAGGAAAAATGCAGCTAAACATTGAAGGTCACGTCGTCACCAGACGGAACATACAACATGACCTAATATTAAGAAAAGCATTATTAAAGAGCAAGATTATGTTTTTGAAGTTGACGTTAAAATTGAGGATTTACATCCTGATGATATTTCTTAAACTTGTTCAATTCCTAAGGCATAGTCACTTTGTATTCTTGTTTATTTGAGGTCGATTTTACATTTTTTTGAACTCTGAGCAGCTGATTACATGGGCATGATGGTTTATAAAAGCTTAAAAATTCACTCATGTATATTTGGATCCTCGCTTATTAGGCACCAAATAGTAACTATCACCAAAGAGTGAACTGATAAGAAAGATAAAAATCTGTCGGACATGAGGTCGATGATTTCTTAACCGTCTTGAAACAGATTTGGTGGGACGCCGTGGAGGCTACATCCTATGGCAGCTTTTGTTTTTCAATGCAAACAGTGATGTGTCGGACGTGAATGATAGAATCAACCATCTCCAAATTTTGGATTTCGCTTGAGCTTAAATTTAAACTAATGGTCCTTTGTAAATACGTTGGTCAAAATAATAGCCTTTCATATGCTGATCATATCCAGACACCAAGTTAAGATTTCGCTTGATTTTATTCGCAACGTTGTTAGGAGGTAGATAACTGTTAAATGGTCTCTGATCGTTTAAAATGATGCAAATGACTGTTTGAGTGCACGTACGACAAAAATCACGTCCAATCTGGCTTAAGTGGGTTCACTTAACTGAACTGTAATGCCTCTTCTAATGTCATAGACCAGTTTGTTTATAGCCAAGATTTCCTTCCTACAGATATCAAAATTGCATGATGGATTTTAAAAATAGACATACTGTTTGTGTGGCAGTTGACATTCGGTTTCCTTGTTACTTTACGAATGAAATAGTACGATATTCGAATAATATTTTCGAATTAAAGAATTTTAACCAAACAATGATTTGCAATACATCTATCAAATTACATCTTACGAATACCTCGACCACATCGACGAAAAACAGGATACATAGACATAATCTTGTGCTGATTATGCTTGTACATTGAACATGCGCAATGTCTGTCTTATTTCTTCATATTAACGAAGTTGCCAAGAATACCCTAGCAAAGGGCGAGGGGAAGATAGCTATTTAGCTTTCCTCCATAGGGGCAGAACCAAAAATAGCAGGAAATATGTGCAATGACCCTGATTAAATTAATTAAAAATTGTATAAGTGCATAGGATCCGTTTTCGTTACTCTTAAAGTGGAGCAATTTTTGTATAATTATATGCTGTGACTCTCATCACCCTTCACGTGGTATGAAAATCTGGAGAAAATGGTACCCACTACTAATGCTAGATAGTGCCTTCTAACGGGGCCATAACCGACATCAACTATGTGGTGACACGAAATGCCAGCCCAAAGAACTTCCATCCCTGATGCAGGATCGACATAGGTGGCGTGAATGTCCTAGAATATTGAATAGATGAAAAGTGTCATGACTCTAACATTTCTGAGATTAATCACAATTTCTTATCTTCCAGTTATGTCATCTTCTTTTATCACCTTTACATGTGTGTCAATATGCAACTTTTGCATCAATATGCAATACCTTCTTACATTGAAAAAGATGCCCTATGCAGTCAACTGATTTTGGCGGATGCACAAACATCCATATATATATATATAGGGTATCTACTCTAAAATAGCATTCTTCCTAATCAGATCAAAATTGGTTGACATTGAAATCTTTGATTCATCAATACCGATTTAGATTTCGGCTCTAATAATTCTTATATTTTCTATCTTAATAAATGTTCATTGGAGGAGTGTTCCAATATGTCTATCTTTGTGCAAGAAGGCTGTAAAAGCTTTACAATTATTTGATCACAGTTTGTACGCTACGCATGAATAAGATAACATCTTCCAACTCTACTCTATTTATAAATATAATATTCTTGTCGGCAGTATTATTAGCTGTATTAGGCATGATAAAACAAAAATACCTCTAGGTCCGAAAGTGTATTTTAACGAGGGACGCCGGGTCACAATTTAATTATTAAGGGAGGATAAAATTATCGGCACATCAGAAATTTTCCAACATCAATATCGTAAAGATGCAACACAAAACCCATGTCGGATTAGCATCTGTCGGGTGTCCGCATTCTGCTTTAAGTCAAAAAGTAGCACTTGTCGAAGGGAGAATACGAATGTGGTTTGTGGTCATCTTTCTACCACACAACAAATCTGCAGAAACCTGTTGCATGTTCAACAAAACCAGCGCATAGCGTAACGTATGTCCAGGATCGTCGAGAGAGGGTATGGGGTTTCGAGGTCCGGGGTTATCCTATAATAATTATTATCCCAGAAATCTACTGGGCCCCGCGCTGGCTCTCGACGGCCCTGCGTATGTGCCATAGATGTTTTGAAGTTCTCTTACGAATTCTAAGCAAACTACACAATACCATGATGTCCATCAACAATAAGATGGTAGTCGAAGCAGGACTCTTAAATAAAAAAGGTTATGCATGCGATGACCGATTTCGTAACAGGCCAATAATGAAAAACTGGTCGTCATACCTCGCTTTCATACCACCTGTGGCTTAAAAGACCCATGAAAATGGCTCCATAACTAGCTCCGAGATGCATCAGATTACGTAATACTTTATCTAATAGGTAATCTAGGTATTGACATCCCTTGATCTAGCTCCCTACTGGAAAATGGAGGTATTTCTATCTTTTGTACTAATATGGCCGGTCAATGTCGGTCACTGGCTTCAAACACGAGGCAATAAAGCAACCTGAAATCACCCCGTTATGTTCATGTATACAACCCAGTTACTTTCTCGTCACAGTCCCTTCTCTGTCAGTTGATGGGATGTAAAGTGAACTATAATATATTTAACGTTGGGAGAGTAGGAGACGTCCGTATTAAGTACAGATGTGCCTAAAGTTCTGGCGTTAGCAGTGAGCGCATGAGACTGTAGTGTTAAATGTTCAATAAAACGCTATTGCGAGCACATGCAGTTTAACAAATGAGTTGACACAGCCACTTTTCACAACCACTCTCACTTGATACCTGGATATCTCCTTGGCAAGGCCTCGACTGTCACTTCTTGTGCCTTGACGAAGAAACTTACCTTACCAACCGGAAGTGTCGCATGAATTATCTCAAGATTCAGAAACTTCAGCACCTCGTACCACTGCTATGGGCAGGGCTGCCAAATCACGTGGTAGCAACCCACAATCGCGCATCACATCACACAGTTTTATTCACACTTGCATTATCGAAAATGAGGTTGATTTCAGAAGTAGTGGGTCGACAGTGTTGGAGACCGTCTGACTTCCCGGACCGTTTGGCTACATTTGCCTCGTTCTCGCATATACTGCCTCATTTTTAACAATACATTGAACCTGTATGAATGAGAGGTAGAAAAACTCCACTGGAGCATTGGCCTTCTCACGTCAAGTACCAGTACAGAACAGACTTGTAAACATTGTCTGGCATCGTTTATGTCGACAGATCGAATGTACTCAGATAACTCGTTTCCATTTCTGCGCAAAACTTTCAGCTGAACCGGCTCTCGACGGCCCTGTGTATGTTCCATAGATGTTTTGAAGTT
>JAAAKL020007326.1:0-17001 GCA_010016065.2 Carybdea cf. marsupialis auct. non (Linnaeus, 1758) | reverse complement strand
TTCATTTGTTTTTACATAGATATACTACTGTTTTAACTTATAAATATATGTAAATAGGAAAAAAGAATCACTAAAGGAAAGATACGTGGGATTTGCTACTCTGAGTTTCATGTTGTTACGATCTTCAGGCAAAAAGTATTGGTGGTGAAAGCCCAACACGTGTACCTCTACTCATTGCTTTGTGTCATTTCATATCTACATCATCGATTGTGTTTGTCAGCTCCAATATATATCTTCAACAGGCTTGACACTGATTGGAACAGTGCTTGATACATCAAGACATGTTGAGATATTAAGAATATAGCATATACTATATACTACACAAAGCCTCTTGGCTTTCTCTCTAGCTGTCGCGAAACGGCTATTCATAGCGCAACTCGTAAACACATCAAAATAAAGAATGTTCCAGAACAAATTTTCCCGTACCTTGTTACTCACATGACCTCTATCTACAGCATTGGCAACCGAATAGACATACGAACGTGTAGCACTCAATTTTACGTACATATCCGCCAGTTTTCCTTGAAGCAACTGAAAAACAAAGCGACGAAAATAATGAGAGTTGAACAACTGCTTACTGGGACTATGAAAAAAGGGCGCAGTTACGTTTTACCAAGTCATACATATGAGGTCCTACAATTTCTACCCCCATTTTCACACGTAATTGTAGGATGAGACAAAGTTACGTCATATACTACTCGTGGGGACTTACGGGCCAAATGTTGTGCACAAACTTAGAGAAAGTTACGTCTTGCTATCTAGCCTCAGTAGATTTCTCTTCTTTGAACAACGTTGCAAGATTACACAGATGATGATGGAGTGTACCATTGAGAAACATGTCTGCGTCAGTAAGATGTCCTATGTCTAATAAGATTCAAAATGACATAAACCAAAATAAGGCTCCTTCGATATGTACAAATCCCAGCTCATTTTTATGTATTGAAAGCCAACCAAAATGTATGCCCTTGTGCCAACTCACTTCAAATTCTTTCTTCTCAATAGCACTTTGCAACTTATAATGGCATGTCGACAGGAGGCTGGGCCGTATAGCAGTCCTTCCATGGTCAAATCACACAGCGCAGAGAGGCTGGTCTCTAAAATTCCGTAGAGCTGGATGTCGATGTGCACCGATGGAGTAATGGAAGATAATGTGGTAACTAGAGAACAGATCGTCGGGGCTAACCTAGCTCAGTTGGTAGAGCGCACGAAGCGTATACATGGGTCACGGGTTTGAATCCTCCATATTTTCTATTTCTCAGGTATCAATTCAAACCTATTTGTAATGTCTGGCCCAGGACATGAACTTAAGTCTGCCTCGTTTATATGCAGTCCCCCTGTGGGTAATCCCAATGCAAAACTACCGGATTGCCATCCTTGAGAATCGGCATGCGTTATCTTGAGCCATTCTCCAGCTTTCCGAATACACAGCGTACAGCAGTGGCTTACATGTCACAAGCAATTGAACAGAAACCGGCTACTGTATTGCGATAGCTTCATACTACGTTATAGATAGTTGATAGGGTACTCGTGCTAAACATACCTGGAATTCGCCGATTTTCTGTCCAAATGCCTTCCTTGTGTGAACATACGGGAAAGAGATATCAATTGCTGCTTGCATAAGTCTGCACGAGAGAAAATTGGACTAGGTGTTAATTCTCCTATTGCAAGGGTATACTTAGATGCCAGTACGTTACACATTCCTACCTATTCTTCATGGTAGGACCTGATAAACCCCTCTTTGCCTACAACCACAAGTGCAAAATCTGAAAGGACCTGTTGGCATATTGAAGATTACTAGTACCGAGAAGTGGAATGAATACGCTAAATGTACTAATTATACACTGCGTTGCTTACATATGACAAAGAATACCTGGAATACCCATACAAACAAGGGCAAATTCTACTCCTTATGCCCCACCCCTGTGCCTCACAGACTTCGAGGTACGTTTTGTTGTATTTACAACTGCAACACAATGTTATGTCTTAATCTCTTAAATCAGAGGTTCTGCCTTCTGGCGACTACCTCAGGCCCCGTTTCCTAACAAAATCCATGGCAGCAATCCTTACACTTAGCGTTTCTCGTTTACGACATTTAGCAATGCTCCCACTATTTACACTCTCGTTATCAATGGTACAAGCATAGTCATTATAGTACATGATTAAACCCTGATTAATATAATTTTTAATTTTTTTAAAAATTATCTCACCCTGCTCAAGGCCTAAGTCACTACTAGGAACGGGGTTACTTTTCCCCTTCATGTTATCCATACTCTTTCTGCTTGCAGTCGCCTCTCTGTGCTATCTCTCGAAACATAGCTTTCTCACTTCACGAGAGCAGATGGCAGAGCACAGTACCTCCGGGATCGTGGCTGGCAAGCTCAGGGTCGGTTCGAACTCGCGACCCTCTGATTGCGAGTCTGCCGCTCCGCCAATACTTTGTCACTACGATTAACTACTACTAACCTTACATAAATAATCGTGATTAAGCTTTCGCAGAGTTTTTAGAATGCTTAATTGAGAAGTAACTTTAAGCCACTAAGAGTCACAGAGTGTCAAGATTAGTGGAAGAAAAGTTCATCTACGCAAGCAAATGGAATACAAAGAAGGAAACATAAGTTAAGAAGGAGAAATGGACAGAAAAATTGACAGGCACTTATAAGAAAGTCAAATAGGTACTTGAGAGGGTCTACCGTCGTGTACATCTATACACAGAAGAGTAGTCTCATTGTCCAGCCACTAATAGATATGTGGTTTCGAAGGCCAACACCAAAACATGCATTCAAACAACCCTGGTGTGCCGCATCCCATCAGACAATCCCTACAAACACATGACGTATATTGACTCAACCCAGTGTTACGTTACCTTCAAAAAGTGCTAAGCAGATAAAAGAGAGTGGGAGTGTCAGTATCAGAGTAGTAGCAGAAGAGACGGAGCCAGGAGTTAAAGGACGAGGTACACGACAAGGTTACCCTCTAATCCTTGAGCACCGTGCAGTGCGTAGAGCCAACTTGAAACACAAGTGCTCGCCAGTGCTGATGATCGGCAGCGAGCTGCTCCGCTTGAGATAGAGGCACTCTACAGGATCGCAAATCTTTGGCGACGACATCGAGCCATCGAGTGCGAGGTGTGCCTCGTGTACGTCTCCATTCTGCTGCAGTCGGACTAAAATCCAGGACCGCGCGCGTTGGATGACTCGGAGGCAGGCGCAGTATATATCCATACCATACCATATCATGACTAGGCAATGGCAGGAAACTGGGACGAAAGCCTTCAAGAAATGCTGTCATCACTAAATGAAGTAGTTGAAAGACATGGAATGAAATTAAATGTAAAAAAGATTACGGCCATGGAAATAAGCAACGAAATCTTAGAAGTGAGTGTCGAACTTTTTGGAGTGAAAGTTGAACAAAAGAGAAAATTAAATTAGTTTGGAAGCATTATCTTTGGAGATGAAACGTGCGCGAGGGAGATCGTATCAAGAGTTGTGTTATCAGAGAATATATTTTATAAAGGAAAGAAGTATGATTAACGGGCTGCCTTTGAACTTGAAGAAAAGGATGCTTAAGTGCCTCGTATGGAGTGCACTATTATATGGTTGTGAGGCGTGGAAATTAACAATAAGAGAAACTGACATCATTGAAGTAGCTGAGACATGATTGTGGAGGAGAAAGCTGAGGAGGAGCTAGACCGATAGGGTGGTTAAGGGAAAATTGTAGCCAGAGTAGGTAAAGGAATTTTGAAATCGGCAATCAAAGACAATAGAAGTGGGCTGCTCACAACCTCAGACATGAAAACCTCTTCAAGCAAGTAATGAAAAGTTTACTAGAAGCAGGAGTAGAGGGAGGCAAAGAAAATAAATGCCCAACAGTGTAAAGAATGGAAATTTGCAAGATTCTCAGGAATGGCCCAAGTCAGATTGTTGTACTGTTAAACCTGCATTACGTAGAATACAAAGAAGAAGGATGGTACAAGCGAAAGCAACAAAATCGCTTTACTGAGCAGTATAGCATCGATTTGTCAATCGGAATTACGGGCGAATACAACCATAATTCCAACTGACTATTCCAGAACATGATCTTTAACATCAGCAAGTAACAGCTCTTTCAACTACCGCTCAGCTGTGCAAATTCTTCCTCATTAATCGCTCTCCTCAAACTATTGATTTTGAAGCCTTAAAGTTACTGGCTTCTTGAAACGAACTGTCTTAGGAATCATCCCCTTTTATAGGAAAGTAAATCCACTTCTAGCCTACACAATGGAAGGAATTCTTAAGTGCGAATATACCCTCTATTCTCGAGATATTTAGAAAGGACTGTAGTCGTTGTCAGCTACATCGTGCTGTGTTTGGCCTTGCTTTTGAAGCATCCACTCAAAATGGTTAAGGATTTTAGTTGTTCTGATCTGAAGGTGCAAGCAAGGGTGGGTCCAGTATAATACTCACAAGTCGAAGTTTGGGGGCTCTTTGGTGCATTACGTCAAATTGACGCACTACGCTCATGTGAGAAAGGATATGTTTTCTCTTATGTGCCACGCCTGCTCGGGTCAATGGCGAGATATCACTTTAGAAAACACGCTTTTTCTCTTTTCTAAGCACTTATTTTTACTTTACTTCTCTTCTTGGCCTTTCGCCTCCCTTCCTGGATCCACTGACGTACATTTGTCAAAGTGGTTACTCCCGTCCTGCCTCTGCTTCTCACCCATAATAATACTCTCTGTGGTTAACTTCTCTAAATCGCCCCCAACCTCAAGGAACCTGTTTCTAACTGCTGACACCAGCCCACTTACATCTCATACTCTCATGACGACACTTGTTGTTGACACAATGTTGTTGACACAATTTGTCACAAGCTCAGTACTTAACATTCTCAGCGACAGGCATTAAAACACAAAACAGTCCCCTCAAGCCCTTTGTCTGCTCTCTACACCCGGTAATACTATCTATCAGTCATTTCCCCATAAAACATCCGATACTGCAACTCAGTCTATCTCTCTCTATCTTGCTTTCAATGCCAAAACATTACAATACGATAGTGTGTTACGCTCATTTGGGCTACACTTACCCGACGGGGCCTGCGGCGAGAACAAGGCGCTCCAAGTCGAGGCCGGTCATGAGTACATAAACGCCCTTGTTAATGTTGCCCATAACATGACTTGCTACAAAAGGAATATGGCAACATCAGTTAAAAATTAGTGGAGATGTTAGGAGTATTGTGGAAAATAATATGCCACATGAATAAAGACAAACTTGCCCTGATATAAACTATTAACTAACATTGTACCAATTATCATGAGCTGACCTTAATGAAACACAAGAAGAAATCTATTGATTATACTACAAACCCTTTCACTACCGGTGCAAAACAGCATATGATAAACGATACCATCTTGAGGCACACAACCTTCAGGGCCTCCATATAAATAGCCACATGGAAATTTTTTACCGTTCTAATAATGGGATAAACTTGCAAATGTCAAAAACACTGCTTATTTAAAGGGATCTTTAATTTGTTTTCACTTGGCTTAAATCTACCTAAGCATTGTTGCAAATGGTACCCATACTCAGTTGAGGCTGCTTGGGGTTTGATGGCCTCAACGTTGACAATTACTGCCTCAGATCAATTCCCCATCTACAAGTCACAAGAAGTTAGAATATGAGTTACCTGGCACTTTGCAATCTTCAAAAACTAATTCACATGTGTTGGAACCCCGCATGCCCAGCTTATCCAACTTTTGCTTCGTTGAAAAGCCTTCCATTCCCTATAAAGAAGTGAAACGATTGACAATTATAGAATGTATAGTTTGAGTTTCTAGCATAGTAAACAACAACAGCATTGATTACGTTTATAACAAATAAAGGATTTCAGAGACATCTAACTCTCATTTTCCTAACTTAAGGAGTACTGTCGAGAACAGAGTATTCGAAATGTTTGGGTATTGAAGAGATACTGGAGAAATATACATTATCCCAACATTTGGATGCGTTAACAGCACTACTGCGAAGTGTGGTCTACCATCTGACGTAGGCGACAATATCGGACAAAAATATTTCGCAGAAATTTGACCAAAACGGCAAAAATCTTGCCTAACAATAGACACATAACAGGCGCTTTCATTGATGCTACTACTTGGTATCTGCCTTGGCATCTGCCTGTTTCCCCGTGGTATTAGGGGTCTCTAGTATGGTGCTCTACGAACTAGATGTTCTCGAAATTAAGAGAGGGTGACTGCTGGAGACACGGCTTTTTCTCGACGGATTTCGGCTACTGCTGTAGGCCAAATATAATAACAAACTTTTCTCTAGTCATAACATTAGCTCACGATCCACCATCGATGAACATCGACGTTAAGCTCTACAATTTCTTGGAGAACATGTGACTTATTCCCTACGTGGCTTGACTGTCATACAGACCATACATCTTCCAAGGCCCATCCAACCGTTGCAAATAACATCAAGGAGAGAGAAGATTTGAAATGTTTAGTGTTTAAAAAGAACTAAAGAAATAGTAGATACGTCATCGGGATTCAAACCCGTGACCAATGCATTCAAGGCTTGTGCTCTTCTATCTAATGTAGGTGACCAATGATGATAATCTACTCAATGTTGTGCGCAGGCACATTACCTCCAAATACTCAATAAAGTACGGCCTCCAAAACCCACTTCAGCTGGATGTTGATTTTCGCCGGACTGGAAAATAGGGACAACGTACAGTATGAACACATTTATGGGGAAGATAGAACGGTTTGTGTTGAAGAAATAGGCTTATTTCTTTGTCTTTGAGTTACTGGTATGCTTAAAAACGCGGTGACTGATAAGATGGTAATGATAGAGAAAATATTTGGCGATAATTGGAAGGAGATTCTAACTGAAGTAATACGGTATGTCACTATCAAACGAATCTAAATTTATAGAGAAGACGATTTGAAGATTGCAAGTTAGAAGAGACACTACTGAAAAGTGAAAATGTCAGTAGTTTTCAGTAGTGTCTCTTCTAACTTGCTATCTTCACATCTTCTCTTCTCTATACTTTCTATCTTCAATGGGCTGCGGACAGCTTGATGGCCGGTTGGTTGTCCTTCCATGGTCAAGTCACATGGCGTAGAGAGGTTGGTTAACAGCATTGCGTAGAGCTGGATGCGATGTCCACCGGTGGAATATCGGGGGCTAATGTGGCGGCTAGTGAAAAGTGAACTATGTTATTACCGGGTCTCTATAGCTCAGTTGGTAGAGCATCACGCCTCGAATGCGTGGGTCCCGGGTTCGTATCCCGGTGGTGACATTTTCACTTTTCAGTAGTGTCTCTTCAAACTTGCAATCTAAATTTAATTTTCACTACAAATTAAATTCCTTCCAAAAACATCTACTTGTACCTCCAGGCTTTGAATCATTGGTCACATGCCCCTTCGAAAATTTTTTCCGCGAAAATTTTCGTGTAGCTAGACTGAATGTAGCAAATAGCAGTTTTGCAAAAATCTACGACAACTTTCGAATTTAGAGGCCGTAATGCGAACCCTAGTATCATTTGAAGTGAAGAAGTAAATACTGCCTACACAACATAATTATTGACCGAAACACGCACGGAAATTCAAGTATCTTTTTAAGGTGATGGCAGAGTCAAAATTGTCAACAAACTATGACAATATTTAATGCGTTGTTTAGTGTTGGAAAATAATAAAACTGCACAAAACAGCGAAAACATTTCAGTACTAAAATGTCTTCACTATTTCATGCACTTTTATGACAATATTCTGAGCTTGGATCCAGAATATAAAGCTGACGCAACAAAATCCTGCTTTTCTTTACCCTTACTCAAAATAAACTAAAAGCGGCAATAAACAAAATGATAACTAACGACTGTCCATTGCGAAGATAATAACAAAAATCTGAACAAATATGGCCTCGCATAACGCAATGAAAATATCATGCTCTTAGCTCACTTCAGAAGTCGAATGCGCCTGAAGCTTCTGTTGAGTTAAATATAAATTCAAAACGTAATCTATGATAAATCTGTCGTCTGAAGTCAACTATCGGATTTGTGTTGAACTCAAAACAAACCTATGTTCTTCTCTTCGATTACCCCAACACGATGAACGATGGGTTTGTGTTCAGTTAAATGTAGGTGCATCGAAAATTGCCGACGTTGCTCTCCGATGTCGTATGGTTTATGGCGTAAAGCTGGTAACACTTCTACCAACGCAGAAAGTATGAAAGTGAGGTCAGGACACAATAAAATTATATATAGCCAACAAGTCTACTACTTCCCTTCATCTCCAGGCAAACGCTTGATGTTTTATTCAAGTCATAGCTGAACAAAATTTCTGGCATTACGATTGTATTCTACAACGTCATGCTTCAGTTGGGGGACATCTCAGCAGGTGTTCCATGGTTTGCTGTTCAATGCGATATTGACAGGCCACGTTTTCAGTGTCAGCATATCCCCTCTTATTCAGACTTATTTTCGAGCGGCAAACACCCGATCTTAATCTGAGGTATTCCCACTCTGAGCCTGACTGGGCGTTGGGTGGTAGTTCTTCTTTGGCAGTCATGGACATGCTTGTAGTTGTTGGAAGATTAGGGAGATATGGAAGTAAGTGTCATTAAAAATAACCCATAGTAAACGTCGTTAGCATACTCCATCATGAAAGTTAACCTTGACCTCAAGTTACGTTCCCGGTATAAATATATTAGTTGCTGCGTATTCTTTTTTATTACATACCTTTTCTATAAGGAAAGTTGTAATTCCATGTTCCTTCTTTGACGGCTCAGTTTTAGCATAAACAATTAAAACATCTGCGTCTGGGCCATTTGTGATCCAAAACTTGTTTCCATTAAGAACATAGTAATCTCCTAAAACGCGTCAAAAGGAGCTAACATTTACGGATGGGGGCAGACGTTATCTATACATACCATACAGCTCTAGCATTCAAGTAGCGTTTTGACATGAGAACATTTTGGTCTGGTGCAGTATTTCTGGTAGATTTCGGTTTTAAACCAATTTGTGAAGTTTCATTCTAACGTTTTGGTTTTGTCTTGCAAATCTGGCTTACACCTGCACTTTGATATGGCACCATCACCTTCCTTATCAGCCTTTCCTAAAGTAGAACACTAAAAGTATTCTCAGCACTAGCACCTCAGTGTGACATCTTGCAGTGTATTATTCAACTTTCAAACCGAATGATGTACGCGGAAACTTCATCTCAAAGCCAGTGCTCTAGTAATATCCTAACATTCTTGTTTAACACGTGCACATCCCTACCACACCTTGGTTTTACATTACAATCTTAGTTTCAAGCGGACACTTTGGGTTAACATCAGTATTGTGTTGTTCTGCTCCTCAATACCGTCAGTACAGAGAATCATTGGTGAGCTTTCTTCACAATACCACACAGACTCACACAAGTAGAACTTGACATTCTAGGTCGGCAACAGAATATGGGAGAGTGTGGTATACAAATATCCAACCCCTTCCAAAATGGGGGACACTTCTTACTCAAAATTGTACTATAAACAAAATATGGGTACAAATAAATGAATTACTGACCAACGTTGTATATGTCTACAAATAATTGTTTGTAAATTAACTTTTCCCATAATCAAACCAATGCTATGGTTTGGTCCAGCTTTGGAACATGAGAATATGAGGATGGTGGAGGAAGGTGCTCTAACAAACCAAATTAAGAAGGTACAAGGTTTTGTCTGTAAGCCATGTGAGTGGAATCTTAGTTGTTTAGTGCTTTGTAAAAGCGTATACTCAAACGTACACTATTGTACAATAGTACCCCTATTTTAGCCTCCCGCTCAGCCCCTTGGTCCTCGTGCAATACAACTCTGTAACTAACAAGAAAGGTTTACGCTACGTGTTTTGCTCAGTTCACTAAGGGGTCCCTCGAAGCAGTTCCAGGGGACCTACAGATTCATACAGCCGATCTATTGACACTATTTTCCACGCTTGCGCTTCTAAAGCCAGATCCTTCACAATAAGAGAATAGCCCTGAGACATAAATATACATTGTGCATAAGTAAGCAATGATATTTTCACAATCTGTATTCTGTATCATTTTAACACATCAAACTGACTAACAACATACTCTAAAGTTAGGAAACAAAACATTAAGCTGTTTCATTAAAATGCAAAACATGTTCAAACAATCAAAGAATCAAAGTCCCTTTTACCAAAACGTTGTTAATTGGGACAAATAGAGTTGTGAAAGCTACTATCTAATATATTTATCAAAAAATAAGGTAGGGAGCCGAATCACTGCATTAATATGGTCGGTAGCTTTACGGGCACGCGGATAATTCCAAAGAACCCAAATGTTTGCCACATTGTACATTGAGTTGATTATCCGTTCTTCCTAGAGGTTTGATATTGTTGGCTTCCGTAAATCATTTTAGCTGTTGTGTACCCTTTTCTCAGACCCACAGCCTTGCAATAAAGATATTTTCTGAAATCTTTCCGAGAGAGCACTAAGATTCCGCAGACAACTCATGTAAAGTTCACATAAGATCCCCTCCTGTCTCTTGTTATAAAAAAATGAAAAATGCAACTTATTTTCCCACAATTTACAGAAATGTTGAACCAACATTGCTATTTCCTATCGCCCATCTTTCTTGTAGTGAAATCACTCAAAGACAGGCATTTATTAAAATCAAAATGATTCTCGTTAATTGTTACACGCACAAGGATAGTTCACTCCACTCACCATTTTTTTCTGCCTTTAGTCTCATTGACACAACATCTGATCCTGCATCTGCTTCACTCATAGCTAGTGCTCCCATGTATTCTCCGGAAAGTAGCTAAAAGAAAAAACCCACTTGGTATGAAAACAACTTATGCAGGCTACCTACAGCTCTCAAATCCTGCTATATTTGAATGTACTGAAAATTAATTTACGCTATTTCTGGTATTGTGGAGGTAAGAGCAAATTACTGGTTACCAGGGCATGGGTGGCCTTTGTGAGTAAACCTTGAAAAGTGAAGATCACGATTTGGTATTGACCGATGAAAGCACCAGTGGCCCATTCAAGGTTAAGACCCTATGGATTCAAAGAGGGGGGGTCATTACATTTCCATTGGATGAAAAGTACTATTGGAAATGACTCAAAATTGAATGCGATCAAATAAGACAATTATCCTCAATAGACACGCCATCATCAGTGTATTCTCCATCTTCACGGCGAAGAAAACCCCAGTAACTCTGAAAAGAAGAGTTAGCAATCAGTTTACAATTCCAACAGTTACCTATGCATCAGTCCAATCTTGCAGTTTTATTCCACCCTTGAACATACATCCGTGTATGAGATTACTGTAGATTGTACTATGACATTCCTACCTTTCTGGTGGGAAACACTAAGAGATGGTGGGGTGGGTGCGGATTGCGCTGGGGTAGCAAAACCAATGAATGTGTGGACACAAGATCTTGAAGCTTTCCAACGCAGAGGCACCCTGTTCAAGTGACGACCAGGGCATTGAAGAGGTTCGTTATTAAATAAACCAAGAACAACGAATTTCTGTACAATATGTTCAAAGAAGGGCGAGATAAAATGACACATAAGCCTTCCTTTGTATGCTGTCTTCAGAGCATCTCTTATCTTGAACAGCATGAAAATCTTCATCATAATGGAATGAAGACTTGATGAACGGTGCATCAATCTAACTGTCATGTATTGTACGGAATTATGAATCGGTCACACAAACTTGTTTTGAACTGAAAACTATGCCTCATCAGGAGTGATATGAGGCTTGTGACTACTTTTTGAGCTGTTAACCAAGTTACACAGCTTGCCTACCTAATCTTTCTTGGGGTCTGACAGCATTCTTCAGCCACCACATGAGTGCATCATGCTAGTTTTTGCCACCTGTAACAACTAAATGCACTACCACTAACCTCTACTCACTTCCGAGTCTACATATTGTACAAAAATCGATTACCAAAAATTAAATAGTTTTCACACCCTAAATTGCCTGGGATTAATACCATAAGATTACCAGATTTAGTAATAACTCATTTACTAACCTTTGGCATATACTTGCTCTTTTGCTCCTCATTTCCATGTCTGGCTAGTTGATTAACACACAAATTGGAGTGTGCGCCATAACTAAGTGCTATCGATCCACTGGCTCGACTTATCTCTTCCATCACAATACAATGGTCCAGGTATCCACCGCCTGCACCACCATCAGATTCTGGAAAAGAAAAAAATACTTGTCTTCCTATCAAATCTGCCTCTTCCCTCAAGTTTACGTGGAAATGGTCGTACAGTCCTTACACAGAATTTCAGAAATGGTGAGATGATAACTGCATTGCTGGCAGAAAGGGAAACTTGTTAACACCACACACTTTAAACATTTACGGCATAGTGAACGATTGCCTTCTGTTTTAATCATCCTACAATGTTTACAGCTTTCTCAGCCATTTTCTATCAGTATGACAATATCAGTGACATCACCATGACTGTGCAGATCCGGTTGAGAAAGGCTACAAATGCAAAAGTTTCCTCAACTTATGGTGTTTTTACAACATCAATTGTATTCCCAACAATGACTAATACTACTATGATAACGATGTTGGCAACACCTACATAATAAGTTCTCAACTGTGAACTGTCTTTTTCTCCATACATGGGGTTTGACGGTGCCCATATACATGGGACTTGTTGCTGGAGCATAGAGCACTTTAAGACCGGATGCCCTTCCCGACAACACCAATGGCTCTTCTGGGATTTGAACCCCAACCCTCTTAACCCTCTAGATCTGAAGGTCAGGAATGATTATTTTCTTCACATTTGACATTAATTTTCACAATTTGAGAGCACGTTAGAGATAGTAGGGGTATGCATTAACATATCACATTTATTACGCATGCACCATACACCATAATGCATGGAAGGGTACCGGGAAAAAGAGGCAGAGGAAGACCTAGAAAAAACCGGCTGCATAACATTGCTGAATGGACAAATTTTTCAGTGGTCTATACTACAAGGGAAGCTGCGGACAAAAAGTTGTGGAAACGTACTGTTGAAAATATGAAAGTCTACCTATGGCCGAATGGCTATGGACTAGGATGATGAGAGATCTTTAATAGTAAAAACAAAGAAACATGTTCTTTTTAGTTTAACTCCATTGCCATCTGCTATTCTAGCATTTTAGTATTACTACAACACTTAACAAAAATATTCTTTATTCTAGGCAATACCTAGTCAACCACATAGCTGTGAAGCGTAACAAAGAGTGAACTTGCACTTGGTTGCAGAACAAAGAAGGTTGGATCTCAAACAGTTCTAGTTTTAGCAATTTCGTATCTTGTCTTACATTGACTCCACTTTCCATTTAAGAGAACCTTTTTATGCCTTTCTTCATGAATGAATCTTTTTTGAATAACCATCACCATCTTTTTAGTCACCCTTTACTTCCTTTTGCAACAGATCATTGACTTTTGGAAATTGATGCTACACCCAACTTGAATTTTTTACCATGATAAGCTCCCTTTAGATACAGGCTTATCTTCTACTTTATAAGAGCTTCACGTCACACATCTTTCACATCATGTCTCTCACATTTTTTGTGGGAACCTGCTTCTACAACCTTTCACTCCATGCCTCACAACTATAAACCGTAACAGCTCTCACGTCTAATCAGTATATTCCTTCAGTATGGAAGTAGATTACTTCATGGCCAGTGTGTTAATGCTAGGCTTTTATAGATTTTGTTGGAATATGCTGGGGCAACTTTAGGTTGGTCTTTCATTCAAGTGAAAACAACACATATCATATCAAAGATAATGAATCTTTAAAAGAAATCAAGAGGAACATTTCTATATAACATGTGGATATTGGACCAAACATATGTTTCTATGATTACCACATAGTCAAAGAGGAAGAGGGCATCAAGTTTTTAAAAGTATGTTTTGGGCACCATAACATTATTGATGATGAACTTATTAAGTACTGAGAATGACAAGAATTTTATATCTTAGTACCACTAACAAAACTGTTGTGAGTGCATTTAAGAGCACTTTGAGATAACTAACTTGGTTGCCGTAATCACTAACATTCTTCTTTCTCTTGGTGATTGCAATTGAAAGTGTTCAGTGAAAGTTTCGCATCAGTGGCTTCCATTCAAAATAATGATCAGTCTAGTCCAATTAATAGCAGGGAGTCCAGTCTTTCACTTAAAGACATGTGAGACTACTGAGTCCATGGAGGCACTGAGCAGTGACATCATAAATTCTGGTGACACCAAGAGCGATAACGAAAAAAAATCACTATAAAGGCTGATTTTCAAATATCACCCAGTCTTGGTCTGAGCATAATTTTTTTAAAACAAAAATTTGACCTTTGAACTGTAAGCATGACAAAGTTATATAACGAACACAACTAACACAGTGTCACTGTGACAAGTTAGAGCAACAAGTCATTGCAAACCACACAACTTCCAATCAATGTCATCTCATCAAATGTTTTATGATAACGTGTCCAGCCATCTCTAGATGACTTTGGTGCCTTGGCAAATACTTCTTGAGCTTAATATCTGTGCTTCCAAGCAACACATGTCTTACCCTTGGGTTTGTCTGTCTGTCAACATATGTCTTCTCCTTGGGTTTGTCTGTCTGTCAACATATGTCTTCTCCTCGGGTTTGTCTGTCTGTCAACATATGTCTTTCCCTTGGCTTTGTTTATCTGTCAACATATGTCTTTCCCTTGGGTTTGTCTGTCTGTTAACACATGTCTTTCCCTTGGGTTTGTCTGTCTGCCAACATATGTCTCTCCCTTGGGTTTGTCTGTCTGTCAACATATGTCTTTCCCTTGGGTTTGTCTCTCTGTTAACATATGTCTTTCCCTTGGGTTAAAAATATTTAGGTGCTGTAAACTGTTTTGTCTTGAGTGCCATTTAATAAACAGATGTTGAATTTTTCGGTAACCAGTAGGTTGCACAGTAAGTTTCACTGCTAAGTTTTTCCTTCTTCCAAGGGTTTAAATCACAGAAAACATAAAAATCTATTAGAACACATACTTTCTTCTATTACCTCCTATAGATCTATGGATCACATCATGGACTATACAAATTTGTAAAATGTCAATGAACATCTACTTTTATAATGACACACAAAGTTGGCAGTTTATAAATGCGCATGACTTACCGCTTACTGTAATGCCATGGACTCCCAATGACCCCAGTTTCTTCCAGAATTCCTGAGAAATTACAAATTTAATACCTTAAAATAACTGCTAACCTGGTACATTATAGCCAATTCTAATACAAATTTCACTACTTGAACAATGGTACAAAAATTTACAGGCTTTACAATGCTAAGAATTTAGGCATATATCAATAATAAAGCCATTACAATACCTGCATGAACGTGACAGTCATTTCCAAAAAGGGCAGGCAGATGCAGCCTTTAAATCAAACAACATCAATCACAAACTGATCTTGCAAAATAGAATTAAATCCATGCATAATGGGATGATCTCCATATATATTGGCTGCCAACCATAGTGTTAGTTGATCAATACTCATGATAGCTGTAATACATGTTTCACAAGACTTTCGGTTTTATTTGAAGCAATTTTAACACACCTACAAACTTCATGTTATTGCTTCATTTTAGGACTGAATTTAGATAACAACTTTGTAAATAGGAATGCATTTCTCACATCGTCATCTTAAGTGTGTACCACATAGTTAAAGAAGCTTACATGGAAGTCATCTGTGTAGCATCGCACGTGTTGTTACGCCCATGCAGAGAAAAAAGGTTGTAAACACTTTCCAGTCACTACAACCTACGCTTCGTGTTACTTCAATTATTCCCTAAGAATCTTGTGATTGTTATGGTTATTCTTTCTTCATTGATTTGCAAATCATCTTTCTTGTGTCCCATTCATTATGTGTAATTATCTTCTTGTATACAAGGCTTTGTAAAATTTTAACAGTTTGAGACTAGACTTTGTTTGAGGGAAGATCAGAGAAAATAAATTTACTGTATCTTTGATGAGAGTTGACAATCTATAAGTATCTACACACTGAAACCTGCAATGAAAGAATTTTATCAATTTCTTCCTTCTGATATTCAGGATCATTGGAAGAGTGTAAGCTACGCAGGACTTACTGTCGACAAAGAATGACGAATAATCCCAGCTCTTCAATTGAACTGGGAAATGTACTACCAGTTTATCCACAGTTAATTATGAAGTAAATACTTGGGGAATGATACAATATATGGAAAGAATTGGGAAAAAACCTTATAAAACCCTGATGGGATACTGGGCTTATACAGATGACTGTAATAGTGGAAACTCTGTGGATACACTATTCATCTACTCCTCCAATAAATTCCTGGAAGTTTCATTTGCAAAAAACAACACAGATGGAATTAGCCAGCACAGAGATTTTACGTTGCAGATAAATCTGCTAATGTAAAACACTCAACTATTCACACATCTCACTAAATATGAAAATTTTATTCATATGATACTATCTCTGATAAATTGTAGATGCTACATCATTTTAAAGTAATGTGTGATACTTACATGTGACACTATGGTAATATTGACACATTAAATCAATGAATACATAAATAAATAAAAGAATAAATAAATAAATTATTCCTTTCCCTTGATTTGTTTGTGGTCTACGTTCATGAGTATATTATGATGCAGTTCCAATATTTCAGAACAGGGTGGTAATTATAGCTCCACCATCATCAGACATGAACACACAAATAGTTAAAGCTTGAAATAAGGAAATTTTAACAGTCTAAAGGCTGATTTACACACTACATTTTTGTTGGGCTGACTAAAAGTTGGTATGATGTACGTCTATTGTTCAGCAGCCTGATTTCACAGTTGTTGATCTCAGCACGAATCAGGATGATATTTAGAAAGTCTGTGACATTTGAACAGATGTAGTCCTGGGCTGGTATTCACAATAAATTACCTGAAGGTAATTCCCCACAGCTCAGCGTAATTCCCCGAAGCTGGAGGTAAATTCGTATTCATAATAT
>JAAAKL020007325.1:0-17002 GCA_010016065.2 Carybdea cf. marsupialis auct. non (Linnaeus, 1758) | reverse complement strand
TTTAAAAATCACGGCCACTTCACCCCCCCCCCCTTAATAAGGTATAGTAGATTATGATGATCATCATCATTATTACATGTCACTTTGCTATTTAAATTCTCTAGCTATACTGTAGTATGGATTTTGATGAATGTCAGCCTATCAGATGTATGCATACCTGTAACAAAGGGTATAAAGTAACATTGAAAAATGGAACATCTCTTCATAACAATCTGGTTATTTCTCTTTACATGTGTGCCTGTGCTCAAGTACGATATACTACCACTCTGATGTTGCGTGTGTTAGACTTATGAATAGCAATTAGATATCTGTATAAACTAGAGAAAAATTAGATGATGACTGATTTGCTGTTATTTTTTAAAAAATATCATACTGTGTGTTATCACATTAAATCATTGCTACACAAATTTGCTACTGGTGTTACATTTTTAAAATCAAACGTGCTTCTTACTTTCACCATCAGTTTCTTGCCAGTCAAATCAACTTTCAGGTTGTTACAAAATAGTACAAGCACAGAATTCTCCACAATACACTGTACCTGTAGGATCTGCACCCTGGTAAATCCATTGTATGTATTTCTGGCTACATTATCATCCCGTAACTCATAGTCTTAACAACACATATCTTTAATGGCAAACATACATGTCCATATACACACAGTTCATATGCATATGGTTTTCACTAAGATACTAAAAAGATATCTTGCACAAGAGAATAATCATCATGCATAAGAATAATACCTATTAATATTCCGTCTGTAACTATAAAGTTCACATTTGCTTTCTCATTTCACCAACCACTTGAGTTTTCAACAATCTAATCTGAACTAAATAATCATTCATAGGCTTAAATAGGTAGTTCCTGCAGCTGATTCGCTGACACTATACAAAATTCATAACTCTTCACAGCTAGGGAATTTGACTAGCAAAAAAGACATAATTATCATGAAGACTTCATATACTAACTAAAATATGCTTAATTGCCCTTAACTAGATGTCAACTGGTAACTAACAAGAATCAAGTGCTGATGTGTTACTCTGTACATGGTACCAAGTACAAGGAAAACATAAAGAATGTTCCATGAAATAGTGGTCATGATGCCAAAAATAAATCTTCAATACACCATTTGAGAATTCGTGACACCATCTTGAAAGTGGGGCAAACGAGGCTACATTGTTCTTGGTAGAAAAGATAATCTGCAAGCAACTGTATTGTAGGTAAATTGCAATGTTATGTATGTAATGTAAGTAATGTTATCTTTGGAAACAAAATTTAGGATGCGAAAATGTGATCAATGTTATATTGAGCCCTGTTACAATAACAAAAGATATCCGGAAAAAATTGTGAAATGCAACCATGTTTCACCTCTAAAGTGTCACAGGTTTACAATGGATGAAAAGAAAAGGAAAATATGGAGAGCTCTCGTTAGCAAAGGTCGTAAAAGACTTTAACCCTGGCAATTATCACTTTGTGTGCTCCAACTAGTTTGTTGATGGAGAGCCTACAACATCAAATCATAATCCAATATCGTTTTTGACAAGCTTGGAGACGTCTCAAATATAGCCTAGGAAGAAAAGAGTTATTGTGTATCCAGAAGTGGAAAAAGGATTGAAAATGAAAGAGGAACCTGTACTTCATGAGGAATAGACACCATTACCATCTTTTTAGCCTTCAATTCAAACAATGTTTTGGCACTTGCAGCCGGAAGCTCCAGTTATGTGGTACTGGGATGGAAATACAACTACATCCTCAACTTCATATGCATTGAGATTTAGTGACATGATCTCTATACCAGAAATGGAGGAATCTTTGCTCAATTATTCATTAAAAAAGTTGAGGACATGACAGTTGTCCTATACAGCACATTCCATGGCTTTTCCAGACTTGTTTTAACTGTCTTGACTAAGTCACTTCTGTTGCGTTGGAGTGTTTGACGAGTGCTCAATATCCCAAATTTCCTTGTAGCCTTTATTTGCTCTTGGTGGTCATTTCTATTTCATATATGTTGATTTTCATATGTCACTTTATTGCTTTGTACTTCCTAATATATACATATTATAATATGGATATAATTATGAGCCAAAAGGATAAGGAAAGGCTTTACAAGCATCATGAAAGTTTATTCTTACCTACACATGTACGTATAGTAATGCAGGTATACTTACATATACATACCACATGAAATTTACAGAAATAAATCCGAGGTACTGCCCCAACAGTCTTCTCTTTGGTGACACATGTGCACTTACATGTAAGATGCCTAACTCCAATCTATTTCTAGATACAGAAACCATGATTTATTGTAGTTATTTAAGCTATTTGGTAGTACAAAACATTCTAGTTGTGCATTATTTGAGGAAAAATTTCTGCTATATTCCTGAGCATTATGTTTAAATCTAAATTCAATGAAAATGTGGTTGCATAATGATATATTTTGCAATTCCTCTTGGTTCATTTATGCCCATAAGGAGTAGTGATGTTCACTCAGGGTTAAATTACAGATGAAGCTACGGTAAACTTTTGAGAATTTTCTAGGGAACATGTTTCTTATTAAAGAAACAACCGAAATGAGAAGCAGGTGCTTGTGGAGTGAGTAAAGATTCTTACCCATGAGCTTAACAATCCAATTTTAACACTATACAGTGATGGAATATTTCTACGGTGAATATTCTACCTTGTGTCCACAAATAAATGAATATGGAGAATGTTAACTAAGAAACAGAGATGGTGAGAAAAAGCTTACTTACCGCATACTTCACACTACAGTTTTCATGGTCCTGATAACATCACAGTTGTAAGAAAATATATGGGAAATATGGAAACGTGGGACTTTAACAATCAAATTTTGATTCCAATCAGTTGGCAAGGCAAAGCTGCAAAATAACCTTTGTATGATTTAATGAAGAAAAAGACAATCAATAAGTCAACATTGTAAATCTTTGCCGATGTGTAGCCCCATTTGTCCCACTTCAAAGATGGTGTTGTGAACCAGTAAATGGTGTATTGAAGTCTAAACAATAAAGTATATGTTTAAGTATATCTTTGTGTAACCTATTTCTCTGTAACATGTGTGTGAAACAATTTTTATGATATTTTGACACTTTAAAACAACATTAATCAGGCAGAAAAAATTCCACACTATAATCTTTATATACCCACTACATAGTGCACCTTTGATGTACCGGAATGAGAAAAATAGTACCTCCCTTTACTTCACCATTGATGTTCAAATAAGAAAAAAACTTTTATAACTGAAAGTGCTAAAATTGATGAGAAGTGTGTTTTCATTCCTGATAGATAATGGAACAATAGTTGGTGAAATGTGTAATATAAGTTACCAAATTATCATCAGTTTTAATACTTATTAATAAGCGTTTAAGTTAGTTAAAATCAACTAATTGAAGGTCTCTATCCACACAGTGCGAGACAACTGTATACATAAGAAAACTAAGAATGCATAAGATCAAAGGCTCCTATAGTTCCATGGGGTATGCAGTAGTACATGCATATATCACCAAAAGTATGTGTCAACCTTTCACTTGTTTTGTTTCTCCTACTGGTTTCATTTCTCTCTACTTTAAGGGTTTTAAAATTTGGTATGACAGTTAATGTATTATAGCGATGAATTGTTTAGAATTTTTATAGCTTAATAATATGAAATAGTATTACGGGACTCATTCCTTTTATTGCTAGTATATAAAAAATAAGGAACCTGTTGATTTATTTCATGACTGTAGTACTTAAAACTTTTTTCAACCAGGAATCAAAAACTAAAATACATTCATAGCTCAGTTTGACACTACCATGTGTACATCAATTTGGAATGGTTAGTCATCAAATACTCTGTGGTATTACATTTTAAGAACTTGGTGTTTTTAGAACTTGAAAATGTGATGACATTTAACTTTTGAAAATGGTGGAATGTCTATATTATATTTAAAATGAAAATGATGATTGTTAATGAATGACTAACAGCCTTCAAATTTTTGCATTTCCTCAATTGATAATGGCCCCAGTATCATACTAATCCTTTTAATGTCTCTTGCTTCTTATATTAATGCATTGACACAGGTGATGGTGGACTTCCGCTCTCCTCTATCCTGGCCCTAATATCTGGTGAAAAATCATCAAGATCTGAAAGGGGCTGGTGCATGGTGTGGATGACTTGACATGGAATATTTGGCTTGTAAAAATCAAAATACTAATGACAGAGCCACAATTAAATGAACTTAATTAATTAAATACTATTTTTATTGTAACATTGTTATCATTTCTGACTTATGGTGATAAACAATAACTATCTGTCAAGGTTCATCAAAAAAATTTGACCTTTGAGGAGAGTTTTCTGTACTTTAGATGAATTTCAAGTAAATTTTTCATAGGGTAGGTTTTTTATCAAGTCACACGAACATTTCCTTTAATTATAATATTACTTCCAGATTTTTATCCACTCTCATCCTCATGCATTGACCAAATAAATCTATATGATTTTTATCTATACGAGAATCAATTTTAGGAATATTCAAGAAGGAAGCACTAAACTCAAAATCCTTTCAAGAAACTCTCAAGGAACCAAAATATCAAGTACCATTAAGAGGGTTTAATAATGAGTACAGCTATTATTCTGTGTCATGCTTGCTGGCCTGTGCACAAAGAAGTACCAGTAACAACAGTTCATCCAAGGGTAGTCACCATGTACTTGCACTTCACACAAATGGCTAAAAGGTGTGAATGCATGGACCATGTATTTTAGCATTCATTTAGTAGGTCAAATTTTCACAAAGTTAATGTGGATATTGGGCACATCTAGAATTTCAGTGATATATCATATTTTAAGGCTCTCTCATTTTAATGTTGTCAATGGATTTAGAGGTTGATGAAAACATGCACCACCACAATTTGGAAATCTACTCCCTGCAAGCTACCTCTCTCACACCTAAAAAAGCCCCTCTCCCACTCCGTCACGAGAATTGTCCACAGGCCAGAGATGCACATTTCACGAGTAGTTGGATCTGATGTCCTAGATTCACAAGAAAAAATATACTTCCTGTCACAATAGTAGAAAGTATAACTCACACCATTCAATTACCGTGACCAACATTCTCACGCACTAACCAAAAAATAAGGGTAATAGTAATCCCAGTCAGCAGAAATACGCAAAATAGTGCAAAATGTAACATTTTAAGTCATATTTTTAACCAGTACGATCATTCAAAACAAAAAGTGCACATGGTATGGAATCATGCATCCAGCAAATGTCACGAGGCAATGACTAGATCAGCAGTGCTAAATATAGGCCTAGCTGTTGTCACATAACTTAAAATAAATGTGAACAAAGGCAAGCGGGCATGTGCCTTGTTGACTTCTTCTCGCCTAAGACAAGCCCAAATGCATTTAAAACAGCGACAATGACTAACGTCATGTAGAAAGCATTTCATAGTCATTGTTGTTGAATGCTTAATAGGCTGCTTTTGAATCGTCCTTCTTAGAAAAGCCTGATGAACTGTCAAAAGAAAAAAATAAGTGATGATGTAACCTTACCAGGCTAAGGCTGATTTGATGTGTATTACTGATAACATCACAAATTTGTTATGTATTTTATGCAACAAAGATACGAATCCTGACAGGCGAAAACAATTCCCGACACAGTGATGAGTTTCGAATTACGCTCCGCTCGTTACACGGATCCGCTAACACTTACCGGGATTCTATCTGGGTATTTGCTCCTTATCTTCGTAGATTCCTGGCACCTTGACTCTGTTAAATATACAGAAAGATAAGCAGTTAAGATATTTATTTACTTATGGCTGTTTACAGTGAGATGAAATAAGGAACAACCAGTAGTACCTATACCAAAATACTTGACACATATGGTTTAGCTGGGATAATTGATTTAATTAGAACTTACCAAGAGAATGTTCCTCCTTAAATGCCCACTTCATCTTGTTACTTTTGAAAAAAACTTCCTTGATAGTTTTCGTTGTCTAACTTGTAGTTGTTTGCTGGTGAATTCCTGTTTTTAAGTTCCTCAAATTTGTCCCTGCGTTTGGTGATAGCGTTCTTGAAAAGTTGCCTTCGCAAGGACTCTACAATCCAATATGACGTAAGGATATTTGTTTTCGTCCCAGAATGCTCCAAGAAAACGAATAAATACAGGGAGCCAGCACTACCGTCGGAGCTAACAGTGGAAATTTGCATCAGTTTTAACTAACGGCGAGGGCTTTTCCTTTCAAAATGTTTTACCATGATACAGAATATCAAAATGCAACGAAATAGCACTCTTGTAATAGGAGGAGTCCAAAAAACATTTTATCGCAAAAATTTCTCTCTATGATGTGAAATTAATATTTTATTTAACAGAAAATCAGCGACAGGGGCGAAGCACAGGGCCATAGCAACAGTGACGTAGGGAACATGTGCCCACAAAAGTTTTGGTACCTCCACAGCCCAAGGAGGGAGTAGTGGCAAGTTTCATAGACAAAGAGGGATGTAGTTGGCAACACCCCTCCCCAAAAGAAAAAGTTCCCTGGTGCAAAGTGTCAGATCGAAAGATTTTTTTTAGTAACAAACGTGGATAAAATTTCAGAGCCTTTCAGATTGATTTTAGATTGCTTCTTTCATCAAGAATTGAATCCTTTTCTTATAGCATTATTTATATAACTTGGCACAAAGAGTATCACATTATAATTTTACAATAGTGATCACTGCCCCCTTCTGGAGAATTATCTCCATCCTGTCAAATTTGTGCTGGCCACGGCACTATGAGAGAGGTATAACACTCCCTCATTAAAACACTCCTTTTTTATGAGGACATTTTGATATGTTGGCCTTATTCTAATTATAGGCTCTCAACTTAGGCTTTTCCTGAAGAAGTTAGCTTGATGCGTTGATGTGAGAGTGACGTATATTGAGTAACGAAATCCTTCTTACAAAAAGAGGTTGTTGTAAATTCATTGAGATTATAACGGATCTAAACGAAACATTAAAAGATTTGTCATAACATTTACAAAATGGTAGTTAAACTCTTATATCAAAAGCTGTATGCTGCGGACAGAGCAGCGAAAACTACTTCTTGTTTATGGTGCCGCATCTCAATCTCAATTTCGGCTTAATGAGAACAAGTAGCAGTCATTGGAATGTGTCTGTGGCCAGTTTTATCTCTTTGTCACACTTTCCATCACACGTCAAGATGCTGCCCATGTAATAGAAATGATCAAAGTCCTTCTTACGTTTTCCAGCACGCATTTCAAGACGAGCCGCATTTCCGTTTCTCATTCGTTTCAGCCCATTTATTATCTCTTCATGACATGCTTCATTACCAGGAATCCAAATTCTCCATGTTCTGCTTCTTACTTTAAAGGTAGTAAAAGTGTTGCAATGTATTCCGTCCAACGCCTTAGCACGTCTTTCCTTTTCATTAAGATGATACTCAATTCGCCCTGATAGAGTCAGAAGATTCAAACCACTTTCGTCTTTTAATTTGTCTACGTTCTTATGTAAATCTCGAGATTCGCCAATAAATAAATGGCTCTCCAACATCTGCCACTGAAATTCTAGCCAACTTTTCTTTGCCAATAAACATAAAATTGTAATCTTTCTGTTTAAGTCACGATATCCTTGCTCGTCCTCTTTCTTCTTCTTTCTCCTTCCGTTCATCTTCTCCAAAATTCTTCGTTTATCCAATGTTCACGACATGCATTTTCTCACTTTGGGACATCATTCTCTGCAGCCGTGGGGATTGTATCCTTGAAGGCTTCAAAAGTTGTTTCACTATTCATACCTTTAAGGGAAGTTGTAATTTGAGATGCCAATTTAATGAAATCTACAGCATATCCCCTTGGAACGTTGGGAAACTCCAAAGCTCTGAAGTCGTACTGTGGTGGCGTTTTCCATCTTTTAACCAGTTTGAGGTTATACCTGAGCTTCATGATAACAAATAATGTGATTGCCTTCATAATCAGCACACTGATATACCATGGTACAGAAGTCAATTTGATTTCTAACTTTATCCACGTTTAATATTTTCACGGATGATTTGCAAAAATTAATGAGAAATTGCAATCTGATCTAATTTTTATTTCAGACAGTAACAAATGCTATACTTAGTTATATTTGCTTTATGCCAATTTCTTGTCTAACTTGTCTAAGAATTCTGCTCGCTTCTTAAAAGCGCCACGAAGATTCTTCTGAATGCTGTAGCAAACCATTTCCTGTCTTTGCTATGTCCCAGTTATTTGCATTGACGTAAAAAGTGATAATTGGGTCTATAGCTATGGCTCGACAGACCTCATTATAGAGGACACCTTCATATAACGGACACTTTGTCTAAGTTCCTATGGTGTCCATTAAACAGACTTTTTACGGTATTTTTAATTTCTATAATTTATTTGATTTCTGTTTCAATCCCAGCGTAAATCAATGCTAACATTCATTGTCTACTTGTGTCACTGGCTCAGTTCCATGAGAGGCTGTCCAAACCAATCTTTTTTCTGGATCATCCTGCATTTTAGGGTCTTCCAAACTCGGCTATGCGTCATGTCATGGGGCTTGCATACTTCTTACAATTATCCGAATCTTACGAAGGTTTGCGAGCTTTCTATATTTTGGTAATCCTGTGATTTAGTAGCTTGAATTCGAGTGGCTATGACCTACAGTACGAGGTAACACAAAATGTCCCGGCTTAAATATTCTGTCCTCTTCGTGGATGAAGCGGTACAGAGCCAGGCAAAAATGCAGGATAGGTCCAGAACCCATTATGGTATGCAACGCTAGTGTAGCACTGAATTTTTTCAGGAAAACTATATCAAAGTGCCGTAACTTGCCTGCTGATTCTTCTAGTTTTGGCTCCCCCAGTGACTAGTCATCCACTCAGTTGAACGACCTCGAGATCAAGTGGTTGTGACAGGTCAGATCATTTTTAGTAGTTCTGAAAGCCACATACGAGAGGAAAGATGGGGAGAAGTGCAAGACGATGAAACACAGCTGATATTGGATTTCCAAGATTGTAAGAAAGTGTTCTGTGATCTGCTGTGATTGGAGATAGCAACAAGGAAATTATTAGCTCGCTGCAATCTGCTGAAGGAGAGTAATGAAAGGACTTAAGGTAAACAATCTAGGCGGGTTTTGTAGATTAAGTTTAGTTTAACAGATAATTCATTATCTCTCTTAAGTTGCACACTGATTTTTTCCATTCAGACATCATCGGTAACAGTGTCGTGATATGGTATTACACTACACTTTATTCTTTATATGCATGATTTCCTCTTCCTGTGATCACTAACCTTTCTCATAATACTAACTTCCAATCAAATATCAGCACGCAAATCTTAACCACTCCTTGATTATTCTTAGCCTATCAAAATCATTGATTGTAGGTAAGCGTTATGTGATTGGTCTGTGAATTGTATCAATTAGAAATGATGTAAAATGAGAAGGGGTGATTGAGGAACTGTAAGAAAGATCACAGTCCCTCCAATAGATAAAAGTGAAGAATAAACATGTGTATTGAGAAGGAGTTGCTCTACCCTGCTCTAGTTGCGACAGCAACGTAACAACAGAAATCCCTCTACCGTGGTGCGAAAAAGACTCGTCTTTTTCTAGATCTTAAGTAATCTACCCAACCTTTTAGCAATAGATTTCCACGAGAAGTGTTGACTTGCTGACTTGCTTACATGGTCAAGGAATGTTTAAGGCTTTAAAAACTGTATCGTGTTCTCTCCAGAGTTGAGGACCCATCGAATTGGCCTTGGTCATTGGCGGAGACTTTTTAAGCATTTATAAATCAATGGTCATAGGGAAACACAGGCTTCTGTTGTAGTCGTTTGCACCACTGTGTTGCCATAACGTCCATAATGTCCTTAGTAAGGAGTTTTTTCGGGGGTGGGACAGGGGAGAGGGGCTATAATATCCATAGAGAAGATATCCACAGGTTTTTAACCCGGAAGTAAAGGGTCAAGTTGAAGCGCAGATGGAATGAAATATTGGAAGACTAAAAAGAGGAATGAACTCGCAAGCCAAGATATTTCCATATTAAGGTATGATTGGCCAAACTAGAAATGTGTGCATAGATACAAAAATGAGCCTCTTACTGAATATTTTCGTGTTTATCCTTGTTTATGTTTTCGATTTTATTTGTAGCGTGTCCTATAAAAACATGGATGCACCTCCAAATATGATATCCTCAATTCTGCCTTATTTGGTTCATGGCAAAAGGTTATAAATATGTAAGGACTCGAGTCCCAATGATCTAAAGAGTTACTCTATGTTTCACATGCAACTGCTGAAAATTAGTCCGAAGTAAAACTGATAGCATAGTAGTATACAATATATCACTTCTAGTAGCTGTCGAGCGACATACTTTGACTTTGTTTGGACACGTAACTCGACACCTTGTTTTTTTTCAGCAGCATTACAAAACCACAAAAAGACTTCTCCAAGATGTTCGTGGTCAAACGATTTTAAAAGCTTCATTAAAATATGTTATTCTTGCCATAGGCACAGATAGCTTAAAATGACTTAGATTTCCTCCATCAGAAAATCGATAAGATAAAACGATGTAGAGACGGCAATATTGCTACAACATGGAAAGATTTTCATGTTGTCTTGAGTAGGGCCCGTACTCAAAAGGACAGAGAGTTTTTTTTAGGTCTTGAATATCAGCCTAAAAGTGCGATACATTAAGTAGGAAAACATTTTGCTACCTTGAGTGTCGTAAATCGATACTGTTGCAACTGAAATGAAAAACTTAACTTTTTAGGTGTTTCTTCATAGTTGACTTCGGTTTAAGATATGTAAAAGAGGTTTAATGTGTTAGTAAACCAATTGATGTAACTGTTACATGAAGCCAGCGACACCAAGCTTCAGGTGTGTATATAGTTGCAGGGTAGATTGTGCAGGTGGCTTGTGTCAAGAATGCATGCAAACCAATTGAAGCTGAAAATAATCCATGGAATGCATTGTCTTCTGAACAACCTCAGTTTGCGCCAGAAATGCTCCTTCTCCCTAAGCTGGACGCAAGTTCTCTTTAGCTTACTAATCAAATTCAATCAATTTATCATTGTAAAGTAGATGTTAGAGTAAAACCTCCATTGAGTATTTCAATGTATGTCCGTCTTTCACTTGAAGCTGCACAATACCTGACTCCTCCCATCAATACTTTGGCCAATTCCAAAGCGAAGGCAAAAAAATTACCTTTGTAGTTGATTTACCTTAGGCTATCTTGTCAGTTAGAGAAAAAGTTCCTTGAGCAAACGATATTCTTAACCCAGTAGCAAAAATATGAGCAGTAAGTTGTAATAAGCTAGAGGTGAAGGAAAGTACGATCAGTTTATATTTTCCGTAATCAACTACCTTCCTACACAACAGTCTTCGCTACAAGGGTATTCAAGGTAAAAGGAAAGCTTATAAATTGCAAATCCCAAAACAGCTGGCGAAAACTAGCAGAGTACTGTTTACTAAGCGTAGTTTGATTGGTTCAATCAAAGTCCTCAAGATCGGCTTTTGACGCCGCAGAAGGACATTTGTACTCAACTTAAACAGCAACATGGAGGAGCCATCTATGAGAAAAATCAAGTATCCTGTGTGTTAAACTACTGATAGAAGATTGACATTGTGTCTCTCCAATACTATCATTTGAAGAAAATCGCATCCTAGGCATTGATCCACTTCAGAGAGTTGAGTTTCTCTACTGTTGAACAGTGTATTTAGGTTGTCAAAAGCATCTTCTAATAAACACTTTAAATTAACATTGAGTTCAATCTTCTTTCGATGTCTATTCTATTGTGAGGTCTAAAGTTGTAACTGGTATTTTTAACAATATTGAGGACACATCATGCACGGGACTCAGTGGAGACTTATGCTGCAAAAAATAAAAGTTAATAACGCTTTGGCTTAATGTGTTTACTTTCAGTTGGCTAGTCAATTTTTACAGGCACTTAAAGCCATTGTATACTAACTAATCGGCATATAAACTGAAAATGCAAAGATTGTCTTTAGGAGGACATCAGACCGTGGCTGTTCCAAAGAGTAACTGGACATGCAGCATCTTGTTGTACATCAGGCCAACAACTCAAACAAAGTTCCAACCTAAGTGCCTGATTCACTGTACAAGTGGAAGTGAAACATCAAACATTGCGTGCGCATAATCCTCTCTGGATGATCACTGACCAATATGATATTCCTAGCGCCCTCTGAGAAAATTGGTGGTACAAACTTTCCAAGTTCTCTGAAGGAAGAGGATGCAGCTTTTGTCAGTGGCTTACACATTAATTGATACAGAAATTCTTATTCCAGCCCCCCTCCTTTTATTGATTTGGGGGAAAATTTGACTACTTTTCTTGAATTACTTTGCATTTCGACACTTGGTTGTGAAATAAATAGTTTCATTTTTACATCATAAGAACTTCAAATACCTTGCGTTAACTACTTTTATTAAATGATTTTGCAATTCAAAATTTCTGCATTTTCCAACCACCCTATAATCGCACCTCAGTTATTAATATCTTTCAAAATTTTCCTACCCCTTATTATTCTAGGCCCCCTTTTATTCGGAAACTGAAAATAGGTGCAGTAATTCATGCATTTAGATGTTTCGAAAATAGCTTATAACTAAAACATTTTTCGGATTCCCGAGAGGAAACTTTAGAGAGTTACGTTTCAAACCAAGTGCATATGGATGGGTGAGGGGCACGATACAATAGAAGAAAGTAATTTATTGGCCGGTGGTCCCCTGTTATCAATGAGAAGAATGGAAAAAAACATAGAAACATAATAGAAAGTTTCAGCCAAACTATTGCATGTAAACAAGGATTTCGGAAAGTTTTCCCGGTTAATGCAAGTAGAAGTAATGAAAGGCCGTAGTAAGTTGACGTTTGGGGTCAGAAATATCCCTTTATTTAAAGGAAATGTCCAAAAAAATGTATGTTCTAACCCACAATTCCTATCCTTCAGTCATTAAAGGAATGACTATTTCCTGACCAAGCGCTTGCGCTTCACTGTGCTTCTGCGCATGTTTACATATATTTCAGATGTACAAAACATAAGGACGCGAAAAGCTTGTTATGTAGGGGTACGGGACCCCATATCAATCTGAACATTTTCTTATACTGATGCGTTTCTGTAGTAATATTATTATAAAACCATCACCAAGCCTCCTCTTAAGTCTCTGAGTAGACTGTTAGTTTGGTATTCGCAGTTAACCTCCATATCTGACGGCCGATGCCCTATCCGCCAGCTGGGGACCAGGTGGATGAGACACACAACGATGGGGCTGAGGGATTCATTAAACATCTTTGACAGATGCCAAGGAAAATAAAGGTGTTCATGCTTGCAGAGTTTTTAAGGTGTAAGAAAATTGCAAGACACAAGATTAGTAGATTGTTAAAAGATTATGATTAGGATCGGACCGGAGATTATTAATGACCATGATAATGATAATGACCATTATAGTGCCATTTATAATCTCTGATCTGACTTACTCTTTTGATACTCCCATTGATGCTATCATGCTATCCCGTTGAGGGTATAGTGTGTTTGCACAACGTGTTGTCTGTTCACCCGTTTTTACTCTTGTAATGATTCAGTAAGAAATTTAAAGCAAGAACAAAGCATACCAAATTTACCTATACCGTAACAGGGACTATCGTATGTAATATAAATATAATATGAAGTTAATAACGTATTTTAAATCCAACCAGAAGTAATTGTTGTTCCACACTCGGGTGACTACTAAATAGTTCTAGGTGATATAATAGGCACTTTTCCAGATACCCCTCACCACTATTGTTCAAAACTTCACTGAAAAACAGTAACCCCACCACCCAAAAGTAATCCTAACCCTAGCCCAGCTCTGTGGAAAAGGTGGTGGGGGATTCTGTCTCTGAATGAGACGGGGGGGTCTGGAAAAGTGCTGCATAATATGTCTGCACAACTAATGACAATCGCAAGGCCAGTCAAGGAAATCGCTGCTCAGGTGAAGGATCTCCATGGAGATGTGTGGTGGGGGATCGGAGATTAAAGAAGACCCACTCAGGAGGTGAAATTGCCCAAGACCATCTACGATGTGGTTTTCTGCTTGAAACTGTTGTTTTGCAAGAATATCACCTTGAATACGCTTTGAATCGGGAATAGACTTAGTCAATAATTGCTTTTTCCCGCTTACTTAGTTTTCCAAGATGGGCAACCAAGCAACAAGCGAGGAATGTTTATAAAATGGTAGGAAGGCATCTGCCGTCAGTTTCAAATCAAACATGATTTACAACCATTGTTTAGCCGCCTCAATGTGTATGTTTTGCTTGATGTTAACAGAACATGAATAGCCACGTTTCATGTTGGTCTACAACACGGTTGGGAAGTACTTTTAATTTAGAATTTTTTTATAGTAGACTTTGGGAAATACTGCATCAACTGAGGGAAGAGTGTGTGTGTGGGTGTGGGGAGAGGGGGAGAAAGGATCTTCCCTTTTACTGCCAGTGGGCAAAAAACGAACAATAGACTTCAGCTGCGATTCGTGTCTGCGACTGCATAACTCACCTCTCAGCACAAAAAAAATTAGTAGAACTTTATAACCTTAATGGCACAGTAGAGCGAGATGGCGGAAATAGGACATTCAAATATCATTTTTAGTTAGATATGATGTATTAATAGTCGGATAAATGTTGAAAAGTCTTAAAGTAGTTGGCCAGACCAGAACTAGATACTTGTCTGAAATTCTGGCAAAGTCAACTCTTGCGGCGAGAGTTTTTACTTTTATATTATCAATTCAAATAACAAGAATCATTTTCCTGGCCGTGTTTCCAAATGACATAATAGTTGTCAATAAAGATCATCGTCGTTCCTAGCGAATGATAGTTGCAGAATCTGTACTTGTTTGCATTTTACAAACATTGAGGCTGAGCTTTGGATTATCACAAATATTGCTGCTATTGCCCCCCCTGCCCTCCTCGAATAGGTCTTTAGTTCATCAAATTTTGGTGTGAACCTTACATTCATTTACAGCCTGCGTACACAGGGGTTACACAAAAGGCATCCTTTTTTGTTGCTTTATTCTATTGAACGCAGGCCATGCTTATAAGGCTATTTCACACCAAGATGTTCCATCGTTAGTTGAGCCAAGTACTATAGGGCTTCAAGTCCCATCAAGTAAATTCTGCAAATCTCTACTATTTTAAATTAGCTCCGGAGCATGAGGGATAATGAGTAGAAGACATCATCAATCCAAATAATCATGATAATCTTAACCATGATTATTGACTGAAAGACGTTACCCGCTGTCCCTATGACAGCCACACATTGTCTATAGGTAATAAGCATTATGTAAGAGAGACTAATTTCCAGTTTAAATTACTACTATCCCGGCATAATGAATGATTCTTACCCTGTAGTTTAAAATTGTCCTTCTCTTCTTTTCAAAATGAGGATTTAAAAACTACAGTGTTTCCTGGAAATCACCAATTTGATCCCATAATGATAGAAGATGCCACAGCTGATCGCGTAAGACAAACATATGCATCTCGCATGCAGCAGATATACATATAAGCCTGCATTAATTTCCAAAAAATCAGCTGTAAACGTTATGGTGACACACGTGAAGTATAGTTTAAGCAAATACATAATCCTCGGTCAATTTACTCTCAACAGTAAAGACCTCTAGTTAAAAAAAGCATTTGGGTTACACTCACCAAACGACGAACCTCTGGAGCACATGATTAATGGCCCTGAAGATAATTGATTATCGTGATAGCCGGTTATTTATATATTGGCTTTTCTGCCTTAACATATTTCTATGTTAATATTATGCCAGCTTTGAATGTTGGTTCCTTGAAAATAATGGAACACGTAACGCGAGTTATACGTGAGATAAAAAGTTAGTTCCCCCCTATTAAATACAATGAACTGGTACCCTGAATGTCTGATAGTTCAACGACTTATTACTCTGTAAATCTATAAATGATGTAGACTGATCTGACGTCATGTTACTATTTATAGGACTTTTCGTTCCATAGCCTGTCATAAAGCAAGATTAAGACATATTGATTCCCTGTGTATTTCAGAGTGAAGCTGTTTCCATGCCCTTTAAATCATGATCTTAATACGATTTTACAATGACCACTCACTCCTGTAAGGAACCAGAACGGTGCCTGTGCACATGGGACTTCTAAGTAAGAATGGAGCACTTTAAGATCGGATGCCACTCTTGACAGCACCAATGGCCCTGAGATCAAACTCTGATCGTTTGGAATTGAATCCGAGTGAATATCCACTAGACTATGGGGCTATACAAACACTCATCGGAAATTGGGGTTTATATTTTTAGCTTCATAGTTGGATCCAAAATAGCGATCTAAATACTACAAACCACAGCCACAACTCCGACTATATAGCAACATATTTGGCTCTCTGCTACGCTATTTTGTTAATCGTCATGGAGATATCCCTTGAATTTTTATCAAGTTGTATTTTAAGATACCTAGAAATTACCGTATGCAAATTCTACTTATGTTGTGTCAAGGTAACATCACGATTGCGGTGTTGATCTTTTTGAACATCTCCTTTCTAGTTGCATTAACTCTTTAAAGTATTATTTGTATTCAATTTCTCTGTTGCTTTGAGAAATTCCTTTCCTGTTTTACAGTGTAACGGAACCCTCGAAGGCGGTTAAGAAAAGTGAAATGATGAAAATTTTGCTCTATGTGCTTGTGCACTCTTGCAGAATCTGATGTTATATTTATAAGAAAGTTCCCAGCTATAACTTTAGAAGATCGTGCATTTTCTATTTCTTATGAAACTTTCCAAAACTTATCAATTTCTAACCGTCACCTCTCGACACAACTTTGCAAAGTCCAATGGGCTTCGGACAATTGGATGGACCGGTACAGAGAAGACGATCACATGATACAGAGAAGACGATGACATAGTACAGAGAAGATGATCACATGGTACAGAGAAGACGATCACATGGTACAGAGAAGACGATCACATGGTACAGAGAAGACGATCACATGGT